>QXVX01006356.1:0-10506 GCA_013436065.1 Halocynthia aurantium
GGAGGATTATATTTCAAATAGATTTGACACCCACTCGTTGACGCCTGACGGTATGTGCGTGTATGGGAAAGTCAATATAGCATTGTCTAACAACTCTTGAAAATATGCCAGATATTAACGTCCGCGTCAAATACAATATCTACGCTAAATAATAAACATATTTTCGTAATCATGTAAATTATTCGAAGACAAAAATGTTTGTATTCCTTCAATTTTTTCTTTCGCCATTGTCATTATTTCTTACGAGAATCAAATGACCATATTCCGTTGTCGGTACCATTCCAAGATTGCCAAATCAGCACTTTTGCGACCCCCAGAAATTTAGACCTTTTTTACGTTCGATTTGTAATCGTACATTTGTATGCTGGCCTATGATAAATTTACATAAACACGCAATGCATGCAATGCATTATTAATTATTTTTTTTGTTTCGTTCAGAAATACAGTTGATCCTCGATATATCGGACCCCGATGCAGCGGATTTCGGATACAACGGACAAAATCTGTTAGAGTGAATATCTGGTCCGAACGTTTAAAATTTGTTTGGTCCCCTGTTTTCCACATTATCACTATGGCACCTATAGATAAAGCATCATTCAATCGTCGTATTACGTTTGTTTTTACGCGACCTTCCGAGTATCGGACGAAAATAACGAAGTTCCTCNAATGTGCCATTTACCACACACATGCCTTGAAATTCTATGTCCTCATAGAAAATTAGACGAAATTCGTCAGTTGTAACGTGGGTCGACTGTATTTTATTCCCCGTAGCTATGTGTTCCCTTAACCTTGTACATTGCCAGCAATCCACTAAAAATCCATCCGACAAATAGGATTATCATGGACCATTTGAAGGTTAACTTTATGTCCAACCAAATCTCTTATATTATCAATTTTGTTTTTGATCATGGTTGGTCGTTCTAATGACAAGCCCCAAGCTATGACATTGACGTTTTCGGGCAAACCCATCGGCAGCAACATTTCTGGACGAAAGACACCAGAGTTCCCAATCTCAACCCATTTTTTGAGACCGTCGTGAAAGCCGAATATTTCCATCGACGGTTCGGTGTAGGGATTGAAAGCAGGCTTGAATCTTAACTTCTCAATGCCCAACTTTTTAAAGAATGCATGAAGTATGCCCATCAGATCTCCCAGAGTAACACTGTAGTCTGCGACTACTCCTTCCACTTGGTGAAATTCAGCAAGGTGAGTGGCATCCAGGGTTTCGTTACGGAAAACCTTATCGATAGAGAAGAATTTGCAAGGCTTGAAACCCTCCTGCGCGGCCTTGTACAACATCCTTGCACTCACAGCAGTTGTGTGCGTTCTCAGCAGATTTTTTTCTGCCTCCGAGTACTTCCAATCATATCTGTGTAAATAAATTTTTAAAAGATAATGAGCTATGGTTTCTTGACAACATAAAATAAAGTTTATTTAGCTACAAACAGGGAAATAATGGCTTTCATTCCCGATTTCGTTAAATTCTCTCGGATTTGAAAGAATATATCAGGAACTTATCACCAAATGGTGATGTGGTAAAGCGGCATGGTTGAATCAACCACACTTTATCGGTTGTCTAGGGCAGTGCTCTTCAACCGAGTGTACGGTATACCCAAGTGTATACCGGATCATAAGTAGGGTATACAACTGAGAAAGGGTATACGAAGGGTGTACAGGCTAAGCCAGGGCTTCTAATCAAAGAAGCCACTAAATCAACTTTGTTTTTACGTTTTTTACACAACTTTTGCGTGGTTAATNTATCATGGACCATTTGAAGGTTAACTTTATGTCCAACCAAATCTCTTATATTATCAATTTTGTTTTTGATCATGGTTGGTCGTTCTAATGACAAGCCCCAAGCTATGACATTGACGTTTTCGGGCAAACCCATCGGCAGCAACATTTCTGGACGAAAGACACCAGAGTTCCCAATCTCAACCCATTTTTTGAGACCGTCGTGAAAGCCGAATATTTCCATCGACGGTTCGGTGTAGGGATTGAAAGCAGGCTTGAATCTTAACTTCTCAATGCCCAACTTTTTAAAGAATGCATGAAGTATGCCCATCAGATCTCCCAGAGTAACACTGTAGTCTGCGACTACTCCTTCCACTTGGTGAAATTCAGCAAGGTGAGTGGCATCCAGGGTTTCGTTACGGAAAACCTTATCGATAGAGAAGAATTTGCAAGGCTTGAAACCCTCCTGCGCGGCCTTGTACAACATCCTTGCACTCACAGCAGTTGTGTGCGTTCTCAGCAGATTTTTTTCTGCCTCCGAGTACTTCCAATCATATCTGTGTAAATAAATTTTTAAAAGATAATGAGCTATGGTTTCTTGACAACATAAAATAAAGTTTATTTAGCTACAAACAGGGAAGTATGGCTTTCATTCCCGATTTCGTTAAATTTTCTCGGATTTGAAAGAATATATCAGGAACTTATCACCAAATGGTGATGTGGTAAAGCGGTATGGTTGAATCAACCACACTTTGTCGGTTGTCTAGGGGTTTTCATGGTAATCCAAACACAGTATTATATACCAGAATACCACCAATTTGCAGGTAATCTCCGGTTCATTGCCATCTTGGATTATGTGTTTTTTCAATCAACATATCAGTATGTGTATGTTATAAACATAGAGAACAATACAAAAAATTTCCATTCCCTCATGAAGGTATCCATTGTGCCAGTATTATCTCCAATTGTTGACTTTAAACTAAAAATTTGTCATTGCATAAAACGTTAGTGATTGTGTCTAGAATTCTACAAAACCAATGCTAAAAATTTTGTATCTCACCACTGAACCAAACATGGAAATCTTACCTGTAGCCAACAGAACCATAACCACCAACGGAATGAACTTTTTTAACTCGGTCAGCATAGTCTTGTGGCACAGTAGAGCACACTGCGGGATCGGAGATGAAGAAAGTATCGTGGGCATCTCGAGCTGGATGCTGCTGTGGCTGGAAGAGTGCATCAAAATTCCAGAAAGAGCTCTCGATGTAGTTGTTCGTAGGCATTTCGGTGAAGCCCATCTCGAGGAATATCTGACGATATACTGCCCTAGCCTTTAGCAGGGGATGAAGATGGCCCGGCAGGGGCGGCACGCCGAGTGCGGAGTAATTGTATTCTTTGAAGGTTTTTGTTTTCCAAGATCCATCGTGCATCATTTGAACGGTTAAATCGGTTTCCGGTTTCTCGACGTCGGTGGTAAAGTTTTTTCCTTTTGTTACGTGGTATTTCTTAATAGTGACTTCTTGGATCAGCTTCCTCTTCTTCAGCTCGACACGATCTTTATCGGAGACATCTCCTCCGCTGAGCACGGAAGTGAGGTTTTGTTTTACCGTATCTTCAGGACAAACATCATTGCACATTACCTTTGGTCCCCGTTCACCTTTCTTGTCGACTCGGATCCATTTATTGGACATTGCTTTGCTAAAACCAATTTTATCATGACTGGTCTTAATCAGGTCCGACTGCAAAATTTCTTTGTTGTCAGATACTTTTCTGAACAACAGAAACTCATAGCTTCCATTTTTTTCGATCTCTTTGCCCTCTTCAGTCAGTTCCCAGAACTTTTCTATGGATTGGGTGACGTTGATGATGTCATTACTTGCCTGGAGGCTCTTGATCGCACCAACCACCGCTTGATGATCAACATTTTTTTTCGCTGCAAAAGACATGGATTCCAAGGAGCCATTCGATTTCACATAGTGTAGCAAACTTTCACCAAGATTTCCCTCCATTTTTGATTAGTAATTTATAATAATTAAATATGATATAGTGGCATGTATCTGACATGAAAAACATTAATTACAAACGGTGAGACAACAAAATCAAAAAGTGGAACAGCATGCAATACATGGTCAAGTTTTTTAAAACAGGTACTATAAAATATTTATTATACAGGGTGTCCATGAAGCATTTTCCCAATTCACAAAAATTATTGCAAAGGCAGCGATGCGATAACTTTGTGAAATCACTCGGGAAATATTGAAGTTTTCTTTAAACACTTTCAATAAACTCAATACAATTTTAAAAGAATGGATGCATGTGACAGAGGATCTCTTTCACACTTAATTTCGCTGCGTCGCATCCGATTTGGTTTCAGATACACCACGAAACACTATTGTGCTTTTTCTATCACATCATATTTGCCTTCGCGATAATTTTTTCAAATATTATGGACACCCTTTATCTTTACCCTCTATATTTCTTCAAAACCACAAACGATACAGAAATTAGCAATCATTAACAAATATATATTCTAATAACCAACTATCCCAAATGAATGTATGGTTCATCTGAAACTTGTGATCACATATTTGTGTTAAAAGAAATTTTCAAGGAAATAAATCACACACGGAACAAATTTTACAAGATTAATATTCATTACTATTGCTACCCATATAACTTCAATTAGCCACAGTAATGTAGGTCACCTGTTTGTTCAACACAACATAAATAACGTCGTCAAATTTACGAATTAGGCACCAGACTCTATGAAATAATGTGTGGATGAAGGGTAACTTCAATTAAGGAACTGGTTCTTTAATACTGTGATATGAGCCGGCCGAATCCCACCGCTGCCACTAACGAATATAACATTTATTCATAAACTAGCAGTGACCCAGCCTTCTCCAAGTGAGCCTTTACCGTCAAGCTCATGAAAGCTTTGATATATCCAGATTCGTATTAGAGAGTTGTCATAAGTTGAATTTCAAGTAGGTATATGATGAGCATATAAGCTAGTCAACAGTGATCTGCTCAAGGTACTGCACACCTTTTATTACTAATAAGTTACTGTTACTGTTACCTTTAGCCATTCCCATAATGCAGATTCCAACCCCAACCATACTAATACTGGACGACCCCTTTTTTTCGCCTGAAAATTTGTTCATCCCAACCGAACCCATACACAATTATATACCATAGCTTCTTTGGATCAATTTTGCAATACATAAATCATAATCAAAACTAGGCAAAATGATAGAACTTGTAGCGAGAACAGTATACATGTATGATTTTGAAGGAATTCGATTGCTATTGGTTTGTATTTTGTAACACGACATTGGTAAATGGGAACTTCACTATGTAGGGTCAATATCAATACTAAGAACTACAAACACAAGAGTACATACAAAACATGGACATAGGCGTAGAAAGCGAGGGGGCAGGTGAACGGACCGGACCTGCTACTAGATTTTGCAGAGTACCATGTGAAAATGACTAATTGTCTCTGATCGCCTGGTTTTACAATTTTACGCCCATATAATCCTTCTTCTGGGTTCTGGCAAACAAAAATGATCAAAACTTTCACCTTTCACTCGTGCACACACAATAGGTATCTATAAAATTGCGCAATCACAGTCGCAATTTCTCGAACTATCATTTTAAAAATTAAACTTACTGACTATAAGATTACTAGCAGGCAACTTGTAATACAGGTTTTCTTTTTTCTACTAACCTGGTCATTACAAAGTTTTACGCTTATGAACATGCAAATATATTATTGTGATATTAGGGTTTCAGCTCTTCAAGTCTTTGCTCCAGCGAATTGAGATTAGCTTGAATATTTTGAGAATTGTGTTGGAAAGCAGACTCCAGTTGTTTTGCCATTGTGCTTGTGTGTGTGACTTTGGACATAATCTGATTTTGAAGATTCTCCATGTGCTTTATTGTCGATGAAAAATCACCAGCTTGCTGGTGCAGCAGATTCAAAGTTTCTAATCTGTTGACGACACTCGGTAGAGATGAACTAACGCTATCCCACTTTTGCACGATCTCGTAAAGCTCTGTTATTCTCTTGACGGAAAGATCTTGATCCGCAGGTCCCTGCTGTTGGCGAACTTTCTTTATTTCATTGAGTTTCATGAGCACCGCCTGTAAGCGTGTATCGATGAGCGGGAGCTTGTCAGGATCTAGTAGGCTCTTTTTCATTTCGAGAGAATCCACAGCAGCCTTGAGATTGTTTTCTTTAGATTGTGACGTGAGCACAGCTAATCGGTCTGAATCTATGCCGACGGCTCGCTCGATTTTTGCAATACGCTGCTCTATTTCCGAAATCTTTGACGAGTATCTTTGAGTCTGATCAGATTTCATCATCAAACTGTACGAACCTTGCGCATCTGATAACGACCGGGCACCAGGCTGTGACGCCGCGCCTTCTTTGCTTCTTGCAACTTCATTCAGAACCGAGAGGAGTTTCTCGAATCCACCACCGTCACCAACTCCTCCTGAAGCATCTTTGCTCGCCAGCTGAGTCTGCATTTGCGAAATCGAAGCCAATAAATCAGAGGGAAGCACTTTATTTCCGCCAGAATGATCCTGAGCAATTTGAGAAACTTCCAGTTTCAGTCGCTGTACCTTTTGGGTTGCAGTCTCTACTTCTCCCTCCCCAACTAGCTCGAACTCACCCATATCATAACCTAAATTGGGCATGCCTATCTTACCAGAAAAATCGGCCTCCCCAACCGAAACCGATTTGACATTGAATTTGGTAAATGCGGTTTTAGTGTTAATGTTTTCATTATCAACACTGTCACTCTTGAGTTCATCAGAAATCCAGTTTTGATCATCCTCCGGTAAATCTCCACATTCATACATGTCATTTGAAAGGTCAATGCCAGGAAGATCTGCATACTTCGGATCAGCCATTCAGTCAATTTAACAGGACAAACTATATAGCGTAATTCTTAGCGGATTCAAAGAATAACAGTTACTTTCATATGCTGGAAGCAGTGTAAGATAATTTCCATGATTCCTATACAAGATTGGTCTTAAACACCGGCGAAAAGTAATCATCTACACAAGACCATCTTGTTTCTCTTGGCCGAGAAAAAAAATTGTGGTGGAATGTTTTGATTTTGATATTCTCCTAGAATAATTTATTTTTATTTTGTTGCATTAAATGATGTAGGGACCTTCAAAGAACCCTACCATACCATTTTTACTTCTCTAATGTGAAAGATAGTGGAGAAATGACGAAATGACGAATCACTTTTCGCCGGTCCTGAAATGAAGGCAACATACGCCCAACGAGATCTTCGAGATCTTATCCGAAAATATTCATTAACATATTTTTTCTATAGAACTGATTCTCTATATTTTACCTGAGAAAATGTGTGAAATGAACTAAAAAAGTAACCACTGGTCTAGTAACACCTGGTAACGCATGGCTGATCCTATCGATTCAACGTAACTGTGAAAAGGATCGCTTAGAGGAAGTTGGAAGTTAAAAGTCCGTAATATGATTTCTAATAGATAACGCGTTTCAACCGCTTTGAACGCGTTAAAAATGTAGAAATTCTCTGCTATAACCTTTTCAATATTTTGTTAAAATTTTAAACCAATCAGTCCACTCAAAGTAGATGAATGAGGGAGCTTGATGGAGGGCTGAGGTGCTGTAACTCATATCTTCATCATATCTCTTCGTACAATAATTTTCCCCTTCAGGCTGACATATCGCTGTTTAGCTTAGATATCGCGGAATATATGTAAATTGTATTATCCATACCCACGGGAAACATATTAAAATAAAATTTGGACTTATAATGGAGACGTCAACCCTGCATTCCTGAAGGGGGAAATGATTGTACGATGAAATGCCATTGCAGTGACCTCGTTTTTGGGGGTATGGTATTACTTGTAAAATCACTTGCAGCCTAATTCCCTAATTCCAGATTCTTCTTGACTTCTTGGTTGATATAATATGTATGAGTTTATTCAAGAAATATCCCCAACAGTACAAACCAATGTCGTAACAAGAACACGAATCTAGATAACAGCTAACGTCGAACCAAGGTCAAACAACAGCACAATGTAGCAGACAGTCACTAGACTGCAGTGGTTCTTAAACTTTTTTAACACGGACACCTAAATATTTTTTGGGTTTGCACGGACCCCCTGAGAAAAACTCATACACGGCAGAACAAACATTGGAATTGCTCTTTCAGCTTTGTGGGCAGAAACACTGTGGCTTTTCTGTCCCAGTAATGAAAGTTAAACAGAAGAAAATATAATCTTAACTCTATTTTCTTTTCTTTGACATTATGATATTGAATGAAAAGCTTTTTTTAGATGAGAGGCTGATTTTTACACGCAGATTAGCCTCAAGATTAAAGAAAAATATTGAATATTGACAAACAACTATTACAACAATAAACAATCCATTTTTTTTTTCTTCCAATTTTTGAAATTAGATGTTAACATTTCCATTGTGACTTCACCGACCCCTTGAAACTCGTTCACGGACCCCTTGTGGGAGTCACTCATGAACGCAATACCTAAACCAACATTATCGGGGTCGATTGATTTAGGTTAACCAAAAAATAATAATTTGAATTTCAACTCATTCCGGGTCGTCTGTAACGAGTGAAGAACGTTGTTAAAGAACCCCTCATAACCTCATATCAACGAATGTGGAATTACATAGCGAATTCATACATATAATTCTCATGCACTGCAATCTGATGGGGGGCCGTATTTACCTTTTTTTGCCCTTTGACCAGCTTGTTGGAACGGAACCTGATCGTTCCTGTAAATTTCTCTACTTGAAATTTTAAACCTGGCAAAAAATCTAAAACTTCTTCTACCGCACTCTCTAGTCTAGAACTAATCAGTAACGAAGCTTTAGCTCAAGCTAATTATAATTAATAAATATAAATGAAAAAGGGTGGGAGAAAAAGATAGTGCAAGAGAATCTAAGGAGCAAATGAGCGGTGACAAATTGATAAAATCTGTTTCCTGTTGGTTGGAGTAAATGACCCGAAAATCTTTAACATCAAATCACCAGATAGGTTGGTTATGTATGGATTGTCCAATATCGGAGTCAGATATCTTCCATCAATTCAGTAACAGTGAATTATCTGGAGAGTTGCTTTTAGCCCATTGAGAGCATTGAACTTAGAAAAAGAGAATATAAATCAACATAACATAGGCATATTTCATATAACATATGACATGTACACAATAATCAATATAATGAAAGTTGTTAAAATTACAAAAAAATGGAAGCACCGGTAGAAAATTTGTACCATTCAATAAAATCTATTGTACCAATGAAAATTAACAGTGAATATGTAGAACATACCGTATGAGCTGTTTGATTGCAATGTCACGGCCCTACTTATCACATGTGCTAGGGAATGCTGTTGTCGTCTGTATTGAGTGGAATTTCCAAAATGCCATCTTTGCTAGGTGGTTTGCGTTGATATACAAGCTCAGCAATTCCTGTATGTAGTAAATCATTGGGCTGTTAAATTTACGAAATTTTGAGTCATGCATGAATCAAAGGATTGGCAATATATAACAAATGCCTTGCCCGATTCTCGAAAAATTCATACGCATATGTAATGACCATTAGGCAATATAAGTGTATCAAAAAGTCGATACAGAAAGCTGAAATAGTGCTTTGAGCCTTGAATCCTTCGGAGAGTTTCACAGGGCTGTCTGATAACTACGATAGATCGAGAATGACAAGTAGTGCTCGGAGTGTTTAAATCTATTCGCTAGAATGCGCTAGAGTTCTTTAACGCGAGTTAAACGAGAGTTCTCTTTCCCTCCTAAGCGATCTCATACGTGGGAGAGTGGCTCATATTTAGCGAACGAGTCTCCAACCGAGTTGTTACAGGTTTGAATCTAGCCAGAGCCATCTCCGTGTCCTTCAGCAAAACACAATAACCCAGCTGTTGAATAGGGTTACATATATTTGTAAGTTATTGACCATTTTCTTAAGAAGGTTGCTGAGCCAGCCATTCCAAGCGAACAAGAATTTTTTTTATCCAGAAAATGTTTAACTTTATAATTTTCAACTCTTAACGCGTATTCAACATTTTAAAATATCGCATTGAATTTTACAAGAAATTATACCAGAAATCAAGCATCAAGCATACATCAAATCTAGCATCTGCACTTGCGTTTTCAAACGATTGTTGTCAGCTTGGTAACTTTTATTTAAAAAAAATCTTTATAGATGTTATTCGGGAGATTGTGTGATGATATTACCCATGTTCACTGACGGGATGATGACGGACCAAAGAGGTAACGACTTACTAAGTAAATACATCAGTAGAGTACATACCGTAGAGCAGAACTCCGATGCATAATATTGTCATATTGGCGATTAGCTTTTGATCAACGCAGAGTAAAGTGCTCCATGTAAACTGTATGGTTACACCGGAGCAAACAAGCATTGTCCACACTGTGTAAGCAACTTCTCTTTCCTTTTTAAAGTAATCCACGTACATTGCTAGAAATGCAAATATTATTTAGATAAGATAATATTAGCTGTAGGTCCTGATACTGACATACAATGGCAGAAAAAAAGCCCTCAATATTTGAAATAGACATATCGAATATACGAATTTAGGTAATAAGCAGGATGTTAAAAATGCAGAGGGAGGGTGGGGTATACGTGCCAAACCGGACTCTTATCAAAAGTTACTTTCGTCTTGGTGGGCTTTTGGCCGAAAACTAGCCTAAAACCACAGAAAAGCTTCCAAGCCTCCA
>QXVX01006358.1:0-40700 GCA_013436065.1 Halocynthia aurantium
TTGTGAAAGTTTGACAAGTAAGCCATTGAATTGATTACAGATTTTATGTGTTGAGCTAGACTTATATGTTGGAATATTGTGAGCTATTTCTTCACTTAACTCTAGTTCAAGATCTAGAATATCTCATCTCGGAAAGATTAGCTCTAACTGCATGGCAAAGAATTGTGTTTTCTTACAGATTACATTGAAACATACTATATTTACTATATTTAAAACTGTTTTATATATACCTTGTCAGTCGAAATGTACACTCTCCTCTCTCACTTGCCGGACGATGTCCAGTACATATGCCCTGACTGTGACGGTCGTAGAGCAAAAGTGGAATCTGAAATGTGTCATATGGAAAACTTATTTAATGAAGAACCAAATAACGATAGGTAAGATATATTCTATTAAACTATTAAATTAAATTTACTGTCAATTATTTATCTGTTGTTTTCTAGTTTGGAGGGAGATAAAATGAGAACAATGCTCGCAAAACTAACATTGCCGCCGTGGAAGAAAACTATTGAAAAAGCAATACAGTCAGGAATTGAAACTGTGACCATGTCATTGTTTCATAGTAAAGAAGCAGCTTGCATACTTAAGGTATATTATAGAAGCAATGCATTATATATATTTCAATCAGCATTTACAATCTTTTGTTTTCGATTTAGTCCACAGGGATTTCTAGCAAAGAGAACGCTGACGATGAGCGAGATCGACCTAACGATTTGTTTGCAGTACGATTCTCTGTACACAATAGGAAGTATGGTTCGGTATCGGAGTTCTCTTCTGACGTCTGTACTATTTTGGATTCAGTGACTGAAAGTGATGAAATGGTATGGAGTAATGTTTTGTAGTTGATCAGTTGAATTGAAGTTTGTCTTTTTTTCTTTATCAACTTTGAAGATAAGTTATTATCAGCCAGATAATAAGTTGTAGGTTTGTAGAATGTAGATTTGTATGACAGCTATGGATGGTTGTGCTCTCATATGCTGGAAATTCGGTAATCTCAACTTTTCAATCTATACTTATCAACCTTCTTATAGGCGACTGAACGTAAGTCCTCAAGAACAAGGCAAACTGATCCAGGAGTTAGAAAAGCTTTTTCCAAAGAGATGCATGAGGTGTTTCCATGGTTTGACGTAGAGACCGGGAGAGTCCATGACTCGAGTGATGTTCCAGAGTAAGCATCGTATTTGATAATAGTTAGTTCATGAAATAAAATATATTATTTGCTATGTCTATATTTTCTCCACAGAGATTTGCTTCCTAATGCAACGTTGCCACCTCATATTGACCACGAGTACGCCCAGTGGCAAGACAGGGACATAAGCCTGACGACCGCTGGCCCGGACACTCCCTTGAAAAACGAGATTTCGTATGTTGACGACTCCCCTAGCAAAATAGAAGAGATAGGACTTGTTCTCTGGGGCTCGCTATCAAGACGACAATTTGATGACATGAGACAGTGTCTGTTCTGTGGAAAGTATGGAGATGACTCAGCAAATGTAAGATCTTCCTCAGAATAATGTTTAGTCGTGGTATCAAATTTCACATAACTCTTTTTAATGTCTTATACAATTATATAGAATGCTGGTCGATTGCTGTACTGCGGACAGGACGAATGGGTTCATGTCAACTGTGCTCTGTGGTCCGCCGAAGTCTTTGAAAGACATGACGGTTCCCTACAGAATGTTCATTCTGCAATTTCCAGAGGAAGAATGATGGTATGATATTCTTACATAGATTCATCTCAATATACTACTATTTGTATAGTAATTTGTAGCGATCATACCATGCTAGAAATGATTATCATTCTAACATAGTCCACCCGTATTTTAATCTAGAAATGCGAGCTTTGTAAGCTTCCAGGTGCCACGGTGGGATGTAACACCCGTGACTGTCCACAGAATTTTCACTTTCCTTGCGCCAGAGCGGCAAACTGCTCATTCCAAGACGACAAAAAAGTCTTCTGCACTCGACATGCGAGATCTGTCGATAGTGAGGTATTGCAGACTTGACTGATTATTCCTTCAGTACAGACTAGTCACTGGTAGTTCTAGTTGTGAGTTCTTTCCTGTAAGACTTGATAATTTTTGTTGCCAGTTGCTCAGCGAGGACTGCTTTGAAGTTGTCAGACGTGTGGTGGTCGACAATGACGAGATGAGACCAAATCGCAGATGGCAACGTGGAATCAACACTGGTCTGATCACTGTTCTTATCGGAGCTGCCACTGTACACAACCTAGGACACTTGACATTAGCTTCCGACAGTAGGGACTACCTTATTCCGATATCCTTCAGGTAGTGTAAGCATAGGATTATAGTGTTATATCTGGATATATCTATTCTTACTGTCTTAAATTAACACTGTAATAATTTGATTAGGTTGACTCGTGTGTATTGGAGTGCGGTCAATGCCGGACGTAGGGTAAGGTACACCATCACTGTGTCTGACAAGAAACAGTCCCTTGACAGCGAAGGAAGCGTGGGATTCGGATCTCCAAGGGAAGGAAAACAGGACGCTCACAAGAATCATACCATATCCCATGCTGATGAAGGTATTCAATTTTTATATTTACAGCTAGTTAGAACATTGCTAAATATTTAATTGTTCCTTGTTTGGTTTTATTTAAGCCTATATTTCCATGCTAGTTTTCATATCATTGATCATCCAACATAGACTTGTATTACCATTGTGCTTGATTCCTATAACATCTTAGCAACAACCTCTTCAATATTCCTTCTCACACAGATAAACCAGTTTTTGCAAGTCCACTAAAGAAGAGTCACTATCCAGGTGCAGATTCTTGCAAATCAAGACTCGTAGACCGCCTTGGACCCTCCGCCACCACCCTTACTCTTTCAAAAAAGCCACAGCCTCAAACGGTAACTGAACCTTTGATGCCAAGGTAAAAGAATTTTCAGTATTTCATAATCATGACGTTTGATTCAATTGGAAAATTAAATTTACATTTTTGTGAATAGCAGACAACAATCAAGCAATTATACAGTGGTCGGCATCGGGAATACCACGTTACCCCAAACCATAACTCCACTGCCAACTCTCACGACCTCTTCTGCCACCCACATCAACGCAGAGAAATTCAACACGGAAAAACACAAAAAAACGTTTGGAAGCCAATTAGCGATTTTACAGAAACAAATCGTCTCAAATCCGACTTTAGTTACTGTTTCCCCCAACAATCCTTACTTGAATCTACCCAGCAACATTTCATTGTCAAGTAACATAAATAGCACTCATCTGATTGCACAAAACAGTTGTTTTAGAAACTATCCTCTGGAAAATGTTATAGTGAAACCAAATAAAATTTCGATAACTGGTCCAGTGACACAATCGACCGTATTCAACCATTCCAACCCCGAATTTCCACGTACTGCAAATACAGGCTTTGTACAGTCCTGCAACTTTGGCACATCTGGATCTATCTTGACAAATTTAGCGTTGATGGCTTCTGCTAACCAACAATCTCCGACGGTCACCCATAACAGTAATTTGCATGCAACAAGTGCTGCTATTGGAAGAGCAAAACATTTGGAAGAAAAATATCAACCATTTATTACTTCCGACTCTGTAACTCATTCCTCCGATCCAATAGATCCAATTCTACAGAGTTCAGTTGTATCCAATGAGAGAAATAATACAACTGCTGTAATTTACCCACAACAAGAAGCAACAATGGCCAGTTGTACAAATTCCAAAGTGGAGGTCACGGCTATGTTGAAAAATAATCTGTCTCCTCCAAAAGAGTCACCAAACTCGGATAAAATAAAAGAATCCCCTGCATTGGATCATCTGGATCAGATTGAAGAAAAGTTAACAGAAAAGCCCGAAACGGACAACAGCAATGTTAATATGAGTGGTTTGAATGATACAACAGATAATTTGACTGAACCAAAGCAATTATCTCTTTTCAAAAGTGCCAAGGAAGCGATTGAAAAAGAAGACTCCTGCGATTCCTCTTCGAAAACCAGGAGTTCTGAAGAGCCATTGTGGTGGAAGCGCAGATCCAACGAGGATTCTATTGCCTCAAAACTTGGACCAGTCCCAACATCTCTGTTGTGTTTTCACCGTACACGTAACAGAAGGAAGAAAAAAGCTAGCCCTTATCCAGAAGATCTTAGCTCAAGCGACGATGACTACGATCCTAAGCAAGATGAGACGAAGGGGAGACCGTTCTGGAAAAGAAGTCTGGATGACATCACGAAAGAAAGCGTTGAAGGAGAAAGGAAAGTACTGACTCGCAGCCAAGATTTGAAACACAGCAATACAATCCATGTAACTAATGACGACGTTTCAGAAGAAAAGGTAAAGCAAATGTCTTCAAATTCAAGCCCGAATGCTGATGAACTTTCTCAACAGGATAAAAATAAAGAAAGCAATATGAAAACATCTGCCTCGACCACAGACAGTTTGTCATCTTCATTGGATTGTTTGGAAAATATAACCTCTGGATCAACAGTAGCTATCGGTCCCAAGGCCTCCGAAATGATGAGTTTGAGAAAATATGCGCGAGAGACCGAAGGTGCTGTTGTGAATGGCTTCGATGAGCTCATAGAGACAGAGGAAAACAAGGAAAGGATAAAGACATGCTGTGACTCATCGTTATCGGAAAACTTCCAAGATAGCGAGAAAGCAGAAAGATTGAGAAGTAAGTCTTCAGATCATGTGCCAAGAAACCTGGCAATGAATATCCGTCGCAGAAACAGGTCTACAAACGAAACTGCGTCTTGCAAGGATCGCAACCAATGCAGCGAGACGCAACAAAGTTTTTCAGAGTCGAAAAAGTATAGCAGTTCAAAAGAAATAAGGAAAAAGAGACAACAGAGAGTACTATCCATGTTGAAAACCGACACAGAGTCTTCAGTGATAGTGCCAAAAGGGAGACGATATCCGAGACGTAATTCTTCCAGCTGTCTGAAGTCTTTTTCTGGCCTTTCACCGAGCTATGCTGTTCAGTCCTATACCTCAAAAGATTATTCCAGGAGCGACCGTGCTATGGCGAGGTCTAACAATATAACAATTAGAGCGAAGAAAAAATTTAAGTGCGGAAAACAAGCCACGTCTTCTACCAAGAATGAGGCTACTGTTAATTCGAAGGATAATGTTTTGCCAGTTGAATCCCCCACCAACTTCAATCCCGACATCAGGGAATCAAAGAAAGATACGCAGAGTGACAACGCTCCAACATTATTAGTTCCTGATCAAGTGGGAGAAGCGAAGAAAACAAGCAATACCTCAAGACAATTGTCTGTAAAAATCACAGAAGCCAATGCAGTATTACCCGATCCTTTGAAACCTTTAGAGGAAACTTCATGTATTGAGAAACATGAAGTACAAAGGAAGTCATGTGACGTAATCGATAAGGCTGTTGAATGCAGCGAGAATTTGAATGTTGTTGGAAGAATAGTAGATCAAAAGTCACACGAGTTACATGGTTTATACAATGGTGGAGTGGGACCGAAGAAGATTTCGGATAGCAGCAGTGCAATGTAAGAGTAAATAAGAATCATATCGATAGTACTTTCCAATTTCCCGAATTTTATTTGGAATGCAATTATCATGTATGTTTATAATTTACCAGGACAAAATCGAAATTAGACAACAAGGCTGAGGCTGCAGTTGCTGCTATTAGTAATGACAGTCAATGTCCAGGTAAAGGATTCTATTTTTTCGTGACCTATTTTTAATGTATAATACACCACTTCCATAATTTAAGAGAGTTCCGTACCAGAAACTCACTTCAATAACTGGGAAGGCGGGTTTTTTGCCTTCCGATACGATGCTTCGTGATTAAAGATTGTTTCTCAGTTTTTGTATATTTGTTTTTGCAGTTGAAAGCACCATAAAGAGTTCCATCGATTCCCACATCAATACATCTATTCTCAGTGCCCAAGAGGATGACTCGATCGAAGTTCCAAGAGGTGCCATAGAGGACGACGAGGAGAAACAGAAAAATACTCTAGATGGCCGTCGAGCAGTGCTTCAGGACACGTCACAAAACTTTCAAGACACTGATACCAGCGACAGACAATCATCTCAATTAAACATTTCCGATATGCAATTGTTAAATCCGTCACAGAGTTCCTTTGCCACTGTTTCTTCTCCAAACAACACATCAAGATCAACATTGAACTATGAAATGTTGAGAGAACCTATATCACCTCTATCACCATCCAGGGATGACCCAGACCTTCCATTGCCGATGGACACGGCTCCGTTCATGGTCACCAGCGAGTGTCCCATTCTCAACGCAGACGAGGTCCAGTCACTTTTGGATCTACCGGGTAGCACCACAACATCATGTCACATGGGAAACCAAATGACACCCACAACTTCCCAAATGTACTTACAACAGCAGCAACCAATAATCATGGGTCCTGCTAATAATCAAGCACTAGCTATTCCACAGCAATATTCATATATCCACAAAGTCCACACAAATGAGACATACATGCCGGTCACATATATCACTGGCTTGCAACAATCTCCAGTAATTTTGTACCAAAATCAAATGATTCCGACATATGTACAACAGCCGACGAATGTCGCCGCCATTCCCTTGACACAGAATTCATCTCTGCCCTACGCTCTAAGGATGTCCGGAGGCAACAGTGACTATGGACCTTCTGGTCAAATACTATTTTCTCCTCCAGGAAATTTGCCCCAGGTAAATCAGAACTATCTTCCTCAAGCTTATTATCAAACTCCAGTTCCCATGTCAAATATCAGTCAAGTTCAATCAACTCGACCCATCGCAATGAACAATCAGACCCCGATGTATCTCAACAACGCTCCTGCAAAACAGACCGAGTCACAGTCCGGGCAAAACAAAGATTCAAAATTGGAGACTGTAAGTTTACAAAATCATTTTGCGAGGGAAATAATATTGAAATGTTTGTGTAATTACTAATTATGCTCAATCAATTCTCTCGGTTCCAGGACCAAGTCAAGTTGTTGGAGGAAATGATCGAGTTTTACAGCAACAAGAATAAACTATCTACCGAGGAAAAGGCCATGGTTCGAGCTATTATATCAGAACAGATTCAAAATAAATTTCTTCCGCTGCCTGCAGTAAACAAGCCGCAGGTATATGAACAAGATTTTCCAAACACGCATTACTGATATCCATGAGCTAATTGTACATTTGTATTTTATCCACCAGGACACCCCTGATTTATCTGCCCAAACAAACTACACTGATCAACACTGTGGTCCCAACACTGAGTGTATGTATGTAAGACCAGGTCAAGATGTGATTGCAAAAACAATGGAATCTCACAGGCCAACGATATTGAGCCACAAACGACCCTACTGCTATCAGGACAGTGACGTTCCTACTCAGAAACGGGCGAGAAAAAATAAACACATTGTTAAAGAAGCAAGGGATCAATATAAGGAGCTTTTGGGTATATTTATTTATTACTTCAGTCTTACTCTCTACTATAATAGTCCAATACTGGATATTGAAAATTAATGCAATTAATTTATCACCTGTTATTGCAGACCAATATGGTGACGCAGCAGAAGACATGTACTCTCCTCTTCTTAACATATATCTCGAGGCCATACACAGCGAACATGCCGCGGGTGAGAAATCCGCAAAGAAGTGGCGGGATGTCTTGCGGGTAATGTCACGTAATAATGTACACGTTGATGTACCCTGGTCATTGAAAAGACATAACAAAGGTAAATTGAAAATATATAGACTTGAAATTTAACTCTGGTAAACTGAATTTTTTTCATACAGGTTATGTTGTGTAGTTTATTTTTGGGTTTGGAAAGTATTATGGTGCAGTATGGTACACTATCGTATCCCGTACTGCTAATAAAGTGATGTAATGTAGTTAATGAGATCTGAGAGCCTGAAGAAGTACTCAATACATATTTAATTCAATAATTCTATCATGTTAATAGGCAGCAAGGAGAATAAGCTTCCACCTCCACCTCCGCCACCACCTTCACAGAATTCGAAACGCCAACAACTTGTTTTTGAAATAACTAGCGAAGACGGCTACTATGCAAAAGGAATAGATCTTCTAGGTTTGAATCTACCCAAATATTCACTAACACAAACTAACTAGAATCATCATAATCAAATATTAATCCAATCCATTCCAGAACTGATCACTAATCTTCTCGACACTGTGCAAGAATGTCGATCTAATGCACATTTTGCTACAACCCCGCTTTGCCTTGCCTCCGTTCTGACCCCTCACTCGTTTCTCGGAATCTCCCATGACGCTGTCAGGTTTCTGGTCGAACAACTGCCCGGTGCAAGGCACTGTCCGCGGTATCGTGCTAAATACCACAAGCATCGAGAACCACCAGAAGAGGTATCGTATCTTCCCATTAATTTATGCGAAGATGATGGAATGAAATTATGAAGTTGCATTGACTAAAAAAACAAATTATTTGGGTAGGTTGTGACCCACATTAACCCCCATGGATGTGCCAGAGCTGAAAAATACCAAGGACGTTCTAAGCCTGACATGTTCAGTTTTCTTGCATCTAAGCATCGTTTCCCACCAAACTATAATCCTTCTCGATCACAAAATGTTGAAATGCAACAGACAAGCACTAGGTGAGTTATAGTTTAGTTCAGATTTCTAAAAATTGTTACGTAATTTGCATGAATTCTTTTTAATATCCAACGTTTTTCAGGCGACCTACCAGCATGGAACTTCCGATGGCCATGCGTTTCCGGCATCTGAAAACATTCGCAAGAGAGGCAGTGGGTGTCTACCGTTCCCCTATCCACGGCCGCGGGCTATTTTGTAAGAGAGATATAGAGGCAGGC
The DNA here is from genome assembly GCA_013436065.1 of Halocynthia aurantium. NCBI lineage: Eukaryota > Metazoa > Chordata > Ascidiacea > Stolidobranchia > Pyuridae > Halocynthia > Halocynthia aurantium. The sequence goes on from QXVX01006358.1 coordinate 8,807, forward strand.
GAGATGGTGATGGAGTACACCGGGGAGGTAAAATTTTATGATTTATTTCACATCCCTTGTAAAAGAAATCATTCCCAATCTTGGTTATTTGCAGGCGGTTCGTGGCATAATGACCGATCACCGAGAGAAAATGTACGAGAAAAAGGGGATCGGGTGCTATATGTTTCGCATGGATGATATGTACGTGGTCGATGCTACCATGACTGGATCGGGTGCAAGATTTATCAACCATTCGTGTGAACCGAGCTGCTACTCAAGAATTGTTAATATAGATGGTGAGACATAGCCTACTACAAAAGTTTCTAAAGGTTTCCTTTTGGTTCCCCCTGTACACATGCCTGCTATGCTTTACTGTTCACAAGGGCTGGGAAAGGAGCAGTTATTGTTGGATGATTTTAGAATCCTATTTGCAACACTATTTAAGTAATTTCACCAGTCTAAAAACGTCATGCCAAATGGAACACACCCTTTAACGAATAGTAACATAATATTACTGAAATTTTATTTAGGCAAAAAGCACATCATCATTTTCGCACTGAAGAAAATATACCGCGGACAAGAACTCACTTACGATTATAAGTTCCCGATCGAAGGCGACGATCAGAAGATAATGTGCAATTGCGGCGCCAAAACTTGCAGGAAACACATGAACTAAATAACGACGACGATGACGTCTACTTTACAGTCACGTGACTGGCGCTCATCCCGACCTAGAGGGAATTCTAGCGAGTAGGAAGTTAACTATTCTTCCTTGCCATGTGGCGCTCGTCGTATCGTAATAAATTACAGTATAAATATTTCCCCGTGTCACCGTCACTCCTACCGCGTTCCGGTTATAATCGGCTTACAGATATCATACCGGCCTGTCTATCATTATTTGTGAAAGAATGCGAGGTATAATAATGAGTGGCAAAAACTCTAATCAGGAGAGAAATAGAAGTATGTCAGTAACCGTGTAATCGACTAAGCTGGATGTGCTGCGATACCTATACGCTCGTTTTCCCAGCAGTTTTCTTTCATAATCCCTTAATAAGCGACACGTCTCACACAATTAGACGTTCACAATTTGTCGCTGAATTTCTGCAGCTTTTTCCAGTTCTTTATTTCCATACACTGCCGAGAGACGTCATACACCATGTTTCCGATTTTGAACGAATACACCACTCGGCGGAAAGGTCCAAACAAATTACCGACAGCAATATTTACCATTCGCTGCTTTTATGTATCATTATTGTCTCCTGCCTGTTGATCACGTGGCAACGTATTTTGCCATCATAACGATGTAAAAATATTTTCAGATCTCATATCGTAGTACATGTAGACATTTTGTTTTTTTGTATGGCATAAATGGGCTATTTTCTTATCTAGTTTTGTGAAAAAAAAATTCGGCGGCAGAGAAGCTTGTTTTGTGAAGTCCTCACTACAGTCATTAATTACGCTAGACTAAAATGCAAATTTGATATAGTTGAACTCACAGGAAGGTACAACAATAATGGGTTCGTCTCAAAGAGCAAAGAAATGTATATTAATATCCATCAGGTAAGATAAATTAGCTTGAACACTTTTTTTAAGTTAGAATCCTAATTATTTTGAAGTGCGTATGATGGTGCGAGTAACACTAGATAACCAACCGTAGTATTAGGAATTGGGAAACTATATATTCATAGAATAAGAAGGTTCTCAACAAGACAGGATTGCTGTATGTTCAAACTGTTGAAGTACTGAAGCAGCTGCATTTTACCCACTTCAACAGGAAATGACACTAGGTCAGATATAGAATAATGCCCCATCTTACAAATTTACTTAGGCGTTACCCAGTCACCTGAAGATGAAATGGATCCATATCTCCTCTATTGCTATGTACTGAAATTCAACCTAATGGTTAAAAGCAAACTTCTAGTTCCGACTTTGGTCAGATAATCCCGATAAGTAGAGAGAATCCCGGATTTAATTACTACGTCTCAGCATAGAAAGCTGGTGAAAATCCAGTATCAACAGGTAAAAAAAAGTACGGGAAAATATACCTTGCCGGATATATTTTAAAGGAATGGAAAGAGGAATAATTTGGACATCTAGACAATTCTTTGTTCAGTAGGGTCCATGGGTTGTTTGAGAGTGTACAATGTTGCGTATGCGAGACTCGATGAGTATGATATTATGAATATCACTGGTTGTTAGATTTTTGAAGAACTACACTGCTGAGTAAGGCTTTAGGTGGTAGTAAGGATCGATAAGACTTTATTCAGTAATTAGCCTACTGATTGAAAGGAAAGAGTTCAAAGATTCTTAACTAATTGTTTTGAAATGTTTAGACGATTTCAATTTCTCGACAATTTACTTAGTGGTAGTGAGGTTTGGATAGATGATAAAAATCCTTTTCAATAAAAATGTCTTACAACTAGTAGTAGTAGTAGTGGTTCTCAACCTTTTTACACTTCATTTCCCTATTGTTTCATTCTATTATTATTATCCCCTTTTCTTTATAGTGGTGGAACTTGAAGATACATTCTATCATTTTCCACTTAATAAATAAACTGGTGTCAAAAATTTGACCCAAGTCAGGTTAAGTAAGTGATTGATTCACAGCAATCGTGATTATTTTCGTCAAAACGCGTAAATTTACAACGCAAATTATAAATTTATAACAGCTATCTACAACGCGTGTGGGAAAAGCGAAACTTCTGTCAACAAATGACGTGGAACGCCATGGAGATCAAGGATAATGTATAAAATATTTGACAGCTCTAAATATCAGATATATAATCGACCAACAGCAACATGGGCGTGTTCACCGTTATGCTACGCATTATTCGGAAGCAAATTCTAAACAACTAATTACTAGATTTAATAGGAACAACGATATTGTATCATGAACACTTTTTTTCGAAACATTAAGTAAAGATGAAGAAACAAATGACTTTAGTGCACGATCATCTCCCTATAATTACAATGCACATTCTACTGTGAGGAGTTAGTCGTTAACTTACAAAGAACGAAGTGTTTTATCAATGTACAGAGAGACAATCTACAAAGAGCATAGCTGTAGGTTCAAAGAAAATCACAGAAGATGTTTAGTAGCAGACTGGGTCCTGAAACCGACCCCGGAGTCCTTAATATACAAGTAGTTTATAGCTATAGCTTCCACGGCTCAATAATTCTAACGAGGCGTTCCGGGACACCCAAGATATTTTACCGGCTTATGCGACCTTAAAACTCTAAACATACACACAGCACAGAACGTAATACAGGCCTACATTAAAACAAGGTGTATTTGCTAAAACATATGTCCCATATATATATTGGAACAGGTTCCCATAGAATTATTTTAGCCATGAATATTTTCTGTATTTTACTCTGTGTGTGTCTATCAATTGCCGAGGCCAGGTTACCAAGGGAAGCGCCATTGCCTGAGAAATGCATAGTGACAAGAAAACAAGATTGTGGATACAAAGGAATTCCAAGAGACTACTGCCTAGCAAAGTAAGTGTTGCTTTCATCAACTCCAGAAATATAGAAGTGATTTTCGAAAACACAATTATACAGTTATTTTTTAATTACAGAGGATGTTGCTATGACGATAGCAAGAAAAATGAATACACACCATGGTGTTATAAAGGCAAGTCAAAACAAAAATTAACTCTTAGCAGAAATAAGTTGAAAACTCGAGGAAACAAAATGCTAAAAATCAATGCTATATTTAATTATTAACATTCATTGTATTTACATATGGATTATTCTATTTTTATTATTCACAGCTAGCAAGGATTCGTTTCTAACAATGTTTGCTTTGGTATCTCTGATAAACGATGGTGTACCACAGGATATTATTACAGCGCTATACGCAGACAGTAAGTTACATACAACCGTACATTTCATTTATATTATTCTTTTTTACCCGTGTCTCTATGGGCATGAGAACATGATTTATTTCATTAGCACAGATTTCATGTTTTTTTTCCTGATAAGGTTACCCAGGTTCAGAGTGGTTGCTGGCTTTCAAAAACGGGAAACTTGACACCAACAGATTGCTAGAAATAATCGCAGGTGAGCATTTTTAAATCAACCCTTACTTACTCAGATTAAAGAAAAGAAAGGATAAATGTAAATCAAACTAAGAACACAAGCGACCATTGAGTCCCTTTATTTAGGTAACTCGGAATCGAGCCTCAACATCAATCCGATACTGGCTCAAGTACTAGCTGGAGAGGACCCTCTGATGTTGGTCATGAAAGAGCTAAGTAGATATACAGGTATGAACAAACTTAGCATAGGATTCATTAAACTATAAATCTACACAAAACGGAAGCAACAGTAAGTGTATACGGAAAAATATTTCATTTTTCAGGGATGAATCCAGGCTACCTTGAATTGCTAGTAGAGGGAAAGACAAAAGCAGTACTCAAACATTTCATCGCCATATTGTCCGGTAAGACAGAAGTACACTACGTTACAAGATTCCTCTTTAAAATTCAAAGTCCAAAGATAAAAAATCCATCTAAGTACATGTCAAATCATAAATAGACAACTTTTTACTGTTCAGCTCAAAACCGAGAACCTGGTATTCCATACAACGTCATTGTGAATTTGCTTTCTGGTGAAGGAATAGATTCTGAAGCTTTGCTCGAAAACTACGTCGATGCATTATTCCAACCAGGTAATACAACTTTTTACAACTAAAGAAATATTCATCTGGCACAATACACTATTACAATAACCGTTTTCGCTTCTTTCGAATAATTACAGGCGACAAGTTCAACAAAGAATTTTACAAGTCGCTGATGGCGGGAAAGACAAACGAAGCAATACAGTGGGGATACCTTGCGGCATTTAAAGATAGATTTCGTAAGTACCCGTCCAGCGCATGAAGCATCGGGCCATATACAATACTGTAATTATCGATATCTACATTGAGCATTATAATGTCACACAGCCTATGCAAGTTCCCAAGCCAGTGTTCAGAGTTACTTAATCAATGTCATCATAATACAAATACTGCTAATATTGCTTTGCTTTCACTTTTCACGCGCGTTTATCATAAGACGACATAATATCCAAAATGTAGAAAATAAGTTGAATTGAAATAGGGATAAAATAAAGTAGTGGAGAGAGTGGCTGCCTTTCCTCAGCGCTTAACGACAGATGACATTTCATCCTGAACTCTTTATTTGTAGCTCAATCATCACTCTACCCAAAAAACACGAACCTATTCATCCAAATCGTGAAGTCACAAACACACTATCCCGGAAAAATCAAGCCCAGCATTCTCTTGGCCCTAGCACGAGGTGAAATTATTCCAGCTATACACGACGGCTCCAAAACATTCAAACAATTATTTGGCGTCAGCGCAGAAGGTGAGAAATTAATGTTAAATATAGACATCAATTTGTACAGTGACTTTTGAGGGCACCCTGTACATCGTATCTCTGTTATTACACTCGCTCATTTAACATAGATTACATATGTGCTGCTCACGCACCAAACCTACAAACGAGTTGTGAGAAGTTACGCGGAAGATATTACGTTAGTTCGTACGAATGCATTGATGCGGGATGCTGCTATCAACAGGCTATAGCACCAGGAGAAGTTGCCGTTTGCTACGAAAATATTTTAGGAACGATTGGTGAGAAAAATACATTTTACCATTCCACCCTTGATCGATAATTTTGAATATCATTACCAACGAAAGAACAAGGAGATAGTATCGTTAGTGGGCGTTAGAGATCCCCCAATCGCCTATGCGCAATAGAGGCAAACGGGTAGACAACATTTGGACATGAACGAATGGCAATGAAACATTCAATTCGGATTTAAATAATGTATGACTATATGGCCATTGTATACAGGCCTCTGCAAAGATGATGGGTGACCTCCAGTTAGGTTTTAGTAACCTAGTCTTGGGTCCATCATCATCCCGTCAGGGACGACAGCAATACCATCTCAATATAAGTTCCAGAACTCAACAATGAATATAAAAATATTGAATACTATGACAAATGTTAAAATAACAATTTCACAGGCGTGATACTGGCACAGAGTTTGGTGGATGAAGAATACGTGACAGAAGTAGTCTTAGGCGGATCGCTTATTGACGTTGACAACTTTATCCCATGTAAGTATTTCTTCCATTCGAAACAGTAGTAATAGTGATAATTCTGTTATCTGTTATTTATAATTTGTACACAATACAGGGGTGCCGAATTACGAACTACCAGACAAGTATACTAACTTCATGCTCAGTAGTAACACTGACTATTTCGCTTACCATCTTCCTACGTCAATTGTAAGTACTGTATTGTCTGTAACAAGTATACTAAACCAGGTACTAGGATCGAAAATGAACTATATATCATACGAAAGACAAAGTACCGGATTTTCCCTGGTTTAAAATTAGAATCCCGGACGAATAACATATACCTCCGATGCCTGTTCTGCAAGTACAGTACTGTCTACTTATCTAGGCGCCCAAGCGCTTGTTTATGGCTATTCGAAACTGACATACGCGAGTAAAAATGCGCAAATCCAATCGGCCTAGATCACAGGAGCCGATTTTCGAATGTACTGAATTTTGATAACATCACTTTACATTTAGCCGCTTAAACCAAACGCTCTGAGGCCGAATTTCCAATGGAAACCACACGGACCGACACCTTTACCGTTTCCGACCAAAGTTCCACGAAGTAAGTAAAAATAAGCACGTTTTGACATATTATTATTATTATATTGGTGAAAAATTATTCAGCATATTGTTATGAAGATAACCGAGCATAAAACAAGATACGAATACTATTAACAATATCTGCGATAACAATTGGAGGATTCTACTGTATAGAAATATATCGTTTCGTAGTGTTTGACAGAAAATCAACATCACATACTTTAATTGTATAGATAACTGTTTGATTTAGGTTTCCTGGTAGCAACGGAAGTTCTCGGAGTTTTGAACGGAGAATACCTCGAAGCAGGAGAGTACGAAGAACCAGGTAAAGCATGATCATAAGAGGAAACAAACGATTGCATTTAAACCAAATTATCAGCGATTGTATTGTACCCTCCCCTTTAAACCAAAACTATTTACGATAGATGAACTATTTGTCTCAGGAATCACACAACTAGAATTGGAGCGATTTGGAGATGGCTGCAGAGCTGTCCGCGCTATAGACAGATACGAATGCATAAGTAATTCGATAGCTCTGAGTTACGGCGGACACGCCACATGTGTCAATCATGATTGTTGCTATGATCCAGTGTGGTCAGATGTGAGCATTCCAGCGTGTTTTCGAAAAGTAAATTACGGTTAGTGAGAATCGGTTAGCCAGACACGATTTTATAGATTAGATTCTCAAAACTAAACTTATTCATATTTTCAGGTCAATGTCACGGTGTAGCCTACGAGGAGAGGGAGGACTGTGGCTCAGCAGGTAATTAAAATATATAAGACAAGGGGTTATCAACCATTATTTGAACCTTTTCCTTGCCGATAATAGTGAGCTACTATACAGGATGTATGACATTAAATACTATGTTTCTTTCGTGTATTATATACACTAATATGGATAATGTTGTATGGATGGTGTTTAACATCTAAAATGTAGAATCATTAGGTCATTAATCATTAATCATTACAATCTTGTATTTATAGGCATCAGTATGGTGGCTTGCTTAAAAAATCCGCAGTGTTGCTACGACAGCGCGGTAGGAGCCAAGGAGTTCTACAAGAGAGTCCCGTGGTGCTATTACAAGAAACGTAAGTTCATTTTTGAGCTTACATGAAAATATCTTTATTCTATTTGACTTAGGAATAGCTCCGCCTAAATTCACAAAATATTCTTCTTCTCTTAGGGGCACCGGTCAGAGAAGAAAACAGATGCTTAAGAGGTGTATCATACGATGACAGAGTGGGCTGTTTTCCTGATTGTGAGTAGTTTTATACATAATTTAATTTTGACTCCTCACTTAACGACCGAGTAGCTGTATGACAACACATGAAATAGCTATCCACATCACATTACTGAAAACATGATCTATTAAATAATTTATTTGATTACAGTGAGTTTCAATTACTATATATCACAAGAAAGTTGCGAATCGGTGCCAGGATGCTGTTATGAGCTGGTCAAAGTGTCCTGGTTAAATAGAGTGTTGAGACGGACGGTTCAACCACCACCATGTTACAAAGGCCTTGGTAAGTCACCAAACGCAATGTACTTTGTACCAATGTATACATACTAACTGGTTTCCAATTAAGGACGATTAAAGTCATTCAAACCTTTCAATTACAGAATTCGACCTAATGCCGACAGTTCCACCGCCAACAGAACCCACTATTCCAAGTAAGTTTACAGTGACTACACTCTACAGTATGAAGATCTTACATAATATATAATATGTATATGCTAATAGGGTGGAGCCATATTCAACGTCGAAAAATAGGTCATATTCACAAAGAATAATAGCTATCACGGTGTCCAGTGATGTAAAATATAACAGCACAAAACGTTGGAAACGGAATATATTAGAGCAATATTAGAATAATCCAATTTCAGAATAATTAGGTAATTTGCATGATAAAAAAATCAATGAAAACTAACCCTAATCTGTCTTCTTAGCAATGGAAGTATGCAAAAATAAAACGGAGTTATATCCGCACATGAGACGAAATTGTGGAGACTACAACTGGTTCGAATGTGTCACTAAAGGATGCTGTTTCGAAGAGATTCCAGAATTTCCTGGTTATCCGTGGTGTTATCAAAAGAGTAAGTAATTATATAACATAGAATTGGAAGTGTTGATGACTGCAGTACCCTATGTAATATTAGTGATTAGTTATATGATAATGCATAATTGATGAGTATTCATATTAAACTTAGTATTTTACTAGCAGAGTCCTTTGCGTCTCTATTTTAAACTACCTAGTCCTATAGTCCTGACAGGATGATTAGGTTATTATATTCTCAATAGGGGTCACCATCTTCACTGCAGTGACCCCCAGCGTACAGCCGGGTCGGGCTAGGTGAAATTGTCTTGCTTAAGGACAAGTCCACCAGCGTTACTTGGGTTTAAAATAAATAAACGTTAAGGGCTCTTGCACCATCTAGCGGATTCAGTTTGGAATTATTATCAGGTTTTGGCTCATTGCTCACTGGGAAAGAGATCGTACTAAACCGCATATTATTATAGACACAATGTGTAGGAAATGCAAATTACGTAATTTGATTAATTTCCATGATCTAGAACTGAAGTACCTGTACGTATAATATTGACCCGCAACAAGCTATCATCTATAATCAGTTGAATACCTAATTAGGCAGACTTTGAGTCAGTCAATTCATTGATCGAGATCACTAAGTACCCTCTGAATACTATTAAATTTGATCTGAAACAGGTATTGTGGAAGCGACGTAAGATCACGCTATAAAGGATATGCAAATAAGAGATGTCTGAGTGAAACACTTCCTATCCTGACAGAGTGAATCAGCATATACCAAACACAATTGCTTACGTTCGTCTGTATATCGGGACATATAAATAATAATTTTAATTTCAAGCCTTTTGTGCTAAACTTTTTCTTCTTTGCTGTATATTATTTCGTTTCAGGACGCTTGTTTTGAATGCCAACTGTTGCGCCAATACTATTTTTACTGAAATAAATAAATTTACCTACAACGAATGTTTAAGTACACGAGTGCCTGTGGCAGATAGTGAAGTGCGAGCACAAGGAACGAATATACAGAAATAGAATTTTCTATTTCCTGATACAACACACNCATTTTCACCGCTGCAAATATCTTACAAGTGCCATACTAAGTTAAAAGGGCTTTTGAGGTAAGGGTCGATATATATTTCATTAAGGAGCGCTTTGAGGAAAGGGGCTTCGTCAAACACCTGAGAGGAATCGAAGCAATGGAACTATGCTGTGGTAAATGGAGAGAAATTGTCCGAAAAATGACCGTTAAATATTTAAAATTTCATTCACAACGAATCGGGAGAGCATATATTAAACTCCGATAAGATCAATGACAAGTTCCAAATCAATATTGTTCTAGTGAAAATTTAATCACTAGTATTAATATTCAAAAAACAATAACGGTCTAAATCGGCAACCTATGTTTCTATTCAGCTATGGTTTCAATAATTGAACTGTATATGTTAGGTCCATTAATGCATTACGGGAATATATTTTGCCATCCGCCCTTTTTTTAGAGAGAAAGGGGTAGATCTGTTCTATTAGCATCAGCTTGACAACGCGCTAATGGGCCATTTCGTCGATTAGAGCTTCTTAAGTACTGATTCATTCCACTATCTTTACAAGGGAGAGTGTTGCAGCAGTATATACTGCCGTCATAGGAATAGAGAATATATTCCATACAGGCATACGACAGACATGCATTGTTATGATTTCATAAATGCGAGCGCACCAGTTTACGTCACTTCCACATTAAATAGTTTGAAATGAATGCGTAGGCAAATCAGTAAGGCTCGTTCCGGCAGTACAGTCAAGCAAGTACCGTGCATAGAAATACAGCCTGATTTCATGACGAAGATAACAGCACGTTGACAAAAACACCGGAGGAACCCAAATTTTATACGAAACGAAAAATATGAAGTTTACGCGAAGTCTATTTTACGTACTGATCGTTATCTCGCTGTTATTCAGAGGTGAGTGAGTTTTTTCCTATTTTGTTTTTAAAGCTGAGTGGCCTTATATAGTAATGACCGTTAGCAGTCGTGACCATTAGTTATTGCAGTACTTGAAACATAACAAGAAATGTTGGTATCAAGGATAGATCAATAATTTGGCGACATAATTGTCACATGTAGACTGCCTGAGGTCTGTTCATCCGTAGCAAATCTAATTGCGTGTCATGCTCAATGCGGGATAGCATTCTGTCTCATGAATACGTGCTTTCGGCTGGTCATTCGGATATCGATTGGTACGAAAATAATACATAGAATACCACATTGGCGTGCACTTCTGGCAGCCTACTTCTGGGAATACTTTCTGGGAGTGTGTTAGATATGCGAAAGTTTTACAGAGTGGGAGACAAGTAAGATCTAAGTCCGAAATATAATTAATAATCAGGATGTAAAAGTAATACAAAATCGTTGTATTTTATTTAAGCATCACGAATTGGCTTAGGAATGGCGCTGTTTTCATTTATTTTTGCATATCGGTAACTTAGGCGAGATACCATGATACCAATTTATCTATTTTATATCAAAATAATTTGAAAAGGAAATCGTATGCGATGGATTGTTATCTTCCATAATATGCAACTCTTTTAAACATTCTATTTTGATTGGCTTCTTGATGTATTTTAGACGTAATAAGATTTATATATCTACTGCTTATAACCACAGTTGCTGCATAACTCATTTATATTTTCAACAAATAGGACTGAAACACAAACAGTAAACTTAAATGACTCATTGCATGATGTCACATATGTTCCGTTTTAGCTTGGTGATACACAGAAAAGGAACAATGACTGAGTAGTATCGGTAGATAGGATTATACATACCACATTATAGAGTAGAGTTCCACAAAAATGTGAAGCCTCACGAGGTTGGTGAATGCACGCATCTATTATAAGCGTGTGCGATGCTGTATAAGTATTAACTCTTACTTATCAAAGATGTAAGGTCTAAGCTAAGCTATAACGGTTTTAAGAATTCCAAGAGAGAAGGTTGAAAGCCTATTCCCATGGGGTACTGTTATACACACACGAATTCCTTTTTGATAAGTTTATAACAGGGAAAACATAGCTGCAATATTTTCAATGAAACTTGCGGGCCCGTCAATTTGTAAGCAGTAATATTTTGAAAAAGGGCTCTTAACCTGAGCGTAGCGTTTCCATCAACAACCTGATTCAAGTGGATTATAATCATATTTTTCACCAAGATATTTTCCAATCCCTCAAATTTATGAATCAAAACAATCTTACGATAACACAAACAGAGGAAGCCAAGTATTGATCGGCAAACGACCGCCTTTTCGTGTTTATGAATTAACCTTTTAAAAGAGGAGTTTAGGATAGCTACGCCAAACGAGTTGATATAAATTTTCAGGAAAATAAACCTCAAACATAAAAATCGATTTTAAAACAGATTGAAGCAGATATGCTCCTCATATATTGTCACGTGGTAAGGAATCGAATTTCTCCTATGCAATAAGCGTGATAAAACGTTACTATGGGGAATTAGAATCTACGAATATCAGTGTCAGATCTTCCATACCCCTTTGGCTGTTTAGTTCGTAGCATCGAACCAAAGCAGATAGAACCAGAATGACTAATACTTTCTTCTCCGAGGGCCTAAAACGTATTTTACTTTCACAGAACTAACTGCAGAACATCAGGCAGATATACACAAAGTTTCAGACGATGAAAGCGAAGCAGCTTTGATCTCCATTCGTCACATAATATACAGCGTACCGGAAGGAATTTACCAATTGCCAGAGATTATCGACAATGTAAGCACGTACTTTGCGCGCGTACAATATATATTAATAGTGAATCATGGGGGTGAAAGTTAGGTTGAGCAAAGTGAATGATACCATTCTTCTACTTCTAACTAACTGCAATAAATGTAATGTTATTAATTCACCCGAAAATCCCGTTATTCATTCGTAAATAACACCAAAAACAGCCTCAAAGTTATGGAAACTCCATAATACTTAAAGACAACCAGTAACAATGAATGATATCAGGTGAACTCTTGTTCGAAAGATGTGGGCAAACTAAAGTACATTTGTATTATTTCACTTCACTTTCTACTTTTATGATTACCAGTTATCGTCATTTCATAGATAACATTTTATGCTGAACACGGTGCTACCTTTCGATTCGAAGAAATAGCCTTCAAGGATAATGTGAAAAAAAGGGCTCAACCGAAACACTTCAATGTGGAATTTTATAACCTTACTTCGGAACCAATCATTCAAAACCAGCAGAGAATACGGAGGGAAGCCGGTTCGGAGAATACGACACAGGAAAATAGTGTTACTAACGGAAATGGCACATCGAATGCAACAGCAACTCAGGATACCACTCTCAAGTCTTCGAATATCACAGATTCAATGACGACCCAGGCTCCAGAATCGACAAGCAGCTTTGCCAATGCTACGATAGAAGTTACTGCGATTCCCAGCGCTAATACCACGCACGTAGCTACAAAAACTGATCAAGCTACGACTGCTGGTAATAATAACGCTACACAAGTGGCGACAACCTCAGGACCCGCACTGAAATCTTCTACGAATGCCACGGAACACGTGGGAACCAGTATTAATCCCGATTCGACTACAACTACCGCCCATAGAAATTCGACTTCCCCACAGAGTACAACAACAATCACGGCAACTACCTTCGAAATAACAACGGAGCCAACGGCAACTACCTTGGAAATAACAACGGAGCCAACAGCAACTACCCTTATTACAACAACAGGGCCATCAAAACCAGCATCAAATACAGTTGCCCGCTTACAACAGATATACGAGTTGAACAGAGAAATATCAGACGTCCATTATTTAACCATCAGTATCAACGCATACTGGGATGGTGGACACATACAGGTATGACGATATGGTATTATGATAAAGGGAGTAATTTAAGTTAACAATAGTGAAGATCAGAGGACTGCAAACACCCTCTCCTACAAAATAATGGACAAGACATATATATATATATATATATACCAACATACTAAATTAAGTCAGTTGAAAACAAAGCATAAAAATTCATGAACCACCAATATTTCAGGGCGAGACAATACTAATCCAAATAAATGTGGAAGACTCAAACGACAATTCACCCGTCTTCGTCGAATCGTCTCTTATTTCTGTGATCACTAAGGAAGCTAGAGTTGGTATGTACGCACTACTTTAAACCAACATTATTATACATGCTCAAACAGTACAGGAATTTTACTCAATGCACACTGCTGATCATGTGTTATATTGATTTTAGGTGAAGTTGTAGGCCAGGTAAAGGCCACGGACGAAGATATTGGCGAGAACGCCAATCTAACGTACGAAATGCTCTATTTCTCCGAAAGGGAAAATAATGAAACAGGTGGGTTTGCATGTAGATATTTTCAATCAGATCGATGAAACATGATATTTGACAATAGCTTTGCATTCCAAATATTTATTCTATCCACTAATAGCAAAAGTTTGGATATTTGTTTGTTAGTTTGTCTTGCAACAACGTTTAATGAAACAGCACAGTACTAAAATTGCATTGGAAAACAGACTCATGTAGTGACAACCTTGCGTGCTTCTGTTACTCATGCATGATGTTATTCATTCCTGACTAATGGTTCGTTTTCATGGCATAGTGATTACATTGCAATACAACGGGGATGTGCTTGGTGAATAATAACATTTGGCTTGCTAATGAAAAACGTGAATTTCCGGTGTTGAGCAACAGCAGAGGGTTCCAATTCTCTGTCTACATAGACACTGGAATTCTTTGTTATTTTGATTATTTGAGTAAGAATAATTTGGTCTTATTTCTTTTAACAGCCAGCCCTGACTTGCCTACTTTCGGCATAGAGAAAAAAACGGGTCTGATATTTCTATCCGAGTCTTTGAAAGATTTTGTTCCTCCGGTAAAAACAACATTTAAAGTCATCGCGAAGGACAACGCTGGGAACATCCCATGTAAGTTTCAATTCCATTACGGCTTAGAATATAGCTCATGCTACTTCAGTTTCTATTGGTAATTTCCAAACAATATACCCTTGGCATATAAAAGCATTCGAACTCCGAACTCGTGACTTACTTAACTTAAACCTGCGAATTACTCGGTGATAGGATAGTCTAGAATCTAGATTAACTAAAGTTTACTAGAATAAACAAAAACATAACAAAAATAAATAACAAATAACTTTTCGCAGGCAATCGCGCAACAGCAACGGCGACCGTATTAATCATTGACCCTCACATTCCAAGGGAAACAACTCCAGCTAAAACCACGGATTCCACGATAAAATCAAACCGTACGTATCTATTCTACCGAAATTAGTTATGTCGTTTTAAAATCATTGTCGCTTTAAAAAATATTTTTCAATATGAATTCAGCAGTACCTGTTGGTGGTATCATCGGTGGTGTGATCGGGTTCCTGGTGCTTGTCCTCATCGTGGGATTCTTGGTTTGGAGGCGCAGGAGAAGGAAAATGAATCACGATGGCCAACTGGTCTTCATGCTCGACGACGGTTAGTGGAACTAATGTTTTGAAAACAAATTGTAGTTGATATTTCACCAGTTTTGAACTTGTATATAGGACAAAACATGTTATAGGAAGAGAGGCCATTTCAAGACTTCTCCCAATACCTAACCCGAACTGAAAATCTTCAAATTGAAGATTAATTTAATTATTTAAAGTATTTAGATTGTTGTTACCCAATTTTTCTACGCCATCAACCCTCAAATATATAAATTTCATAGGAACAGTACCAATTTGAATTGAAATGTATTCTTTACCTTTTTCATAATCTACAACAGACAGCAGTTTAAAGCGATTGTTTTCATGTAAAAATGCTAAATGTCTACATCTACATATTTTTATGAGAATTGTACGGTGCTTTTGAATTTGCTTGTGCGTGAAACATTTGACGGAATGCAACGGGTTGACTACCACTAATTTAAGAGACTTCAGTCATGTCTAGTCTATGTCGCTCTAAAACCAGATGTGAGAAAACCCTGACGCATTTGAATAGATATACTATACATATACAATTAAATACATATAAAATAAAATTCTATTCATAAAATAGAATCCCAAATCAGAACCAAACTGGTGGTACCATGTAAAAGACAAAACATAAGGAAAGAAGTAATCTAGACATCTTAACAAAAATTATAACTCTATAATGTCAAACAATCATGTTTTTAGTGTTATTTGTACAGGCAAAAATGTCCCGCGCCCCACTAATGTTTGGCCTTCTCCTGCACCATGGCACTTTTTTGATCAGTTTACCAAAACGACAAAAAACATTCAGCATGTTATTGAAAATAATAATGAAAAACTAACAAACTACACTATTTCCCTGACTAACCAAAATTCCCTGCGAAAAAATCCTTTCCAAACAATTTATGTTTATGCAGAGAACACTATAATACTGGATGAAACAGTATGATCTCTAAGTTTCTAAAGAAGAATTCCATTACGACCAAGACTTACTACCCAAAATTTATAAAATACAGACTGTTTAACGGAACACGACACATCAGGAAGATCCGAAGCTGGGATAGGAATTAAACTTGTCAAAGAGTCAATTTTCCAATAGCGTTCTTTTTATATACCGACTGTACGATTATTTATCTTGTCTGTATCATTAGCAGTATGATGTTAATATGATTTCCCCTCTTTCACTGTGTTTTGCAGAAAACTTAATCGACTGATAGGAAAGGAACTTTTCTGTATCCAATAACCAATCGCAAGCTTCCATGTTTCGCAATATAACGATACAAAAGACACTAAAAGATAAGCGAAAGGCTGTTTTTCTCAAGTTACCGTATTATCCCAGTCATTGGGAAGAACAGAAGAACTATCATTTTATTAAGCATTATTTATTATTAAAGTCATACAAAAGATTAGCATGCTACTGAAATTTCCGTAAATCACAAAATACTGTAATAATGTATTCGAAACTAAAGGTATATTTGGGAGGGCCGGCAATCTGAGAAACGTGCATGCATGACTTGGGTAATACGGCAATCATCTATGATGGAAATTATCATTCGAAAGAATTTATTCGATCTTGTTATTCACGAGTTTCTTTATCAACAATTTGTTAATTTGAAGATATATATTTATCAACCTATCTGGCTTCCCATTGTATCTATGCAAATGTATTTTTATTACAGTTGTTACAGCAAATGTCCCGCACAGTTTTTAAATTGTTGTTTCGAAATTCCTAGTTCACCCTAATATACATCATATGTGCATTTAGGCAATGCCCGGTGGGCTGGAACTATTGGGGATTGTAAAAATTGAAAAAAAATCCTGGAAAATTCCCACAGAAAACTACCATCTCATTTCCATGGGATTCCTCGCTAAATATTAAAAGATCGCCCCTGACGCCTCGTCATAATTATTGTGCAGTGGAATCTTTGGCTATAGACTACTTGTTGGCACCACTGCATATTCCCTTCAGCCACCTGCGTGTGATTCACGTATGATGAGAGTGTAACTGTAATTGCATATTTCATTCTATTATATCATTGATCATCAGATAGTATAACCTTTCTAAATTATACACCCAATTTATCTACTGTATTTTCAAATATTGTTGTTATTTTTTTTATTGTACAGTACTTTTGCAGCAGATTTCACCATAACCAAAAATCCTTGAAAAAATTAGCTCTACCTCGGTCACAACCATAAAAATCAATAAGGCAATCAGTAGCAACACAAACCGATCAGAAGAATAATTGAAACATTGATTATATCTTTATTTCCTCTGTACTGTAAGACTGTGTGCAATAAACCCTTGATGAAGCAATTTTTCTTTGATATGGGATATGAGAGGCAGTGGTGAAACGGGTTGATTCAAAATTTATATGAAAAGAAAACGATGCTAGATTAGAATAAAAAATTCTCAGCCTGACGACTGAAATTTCTAAGATGAAATTGTAGCTAAGTTAGCAGATCTATATTTCCCACAATTTGAAATACTTTCCTCCTAGGATCCTAGGCTTCTTTACTCGTATACTACTTTTCATGAATCAAAACCATCCATCTACAATAACACATATTATATACTAATACCTTCGCATGAAGCCACCTTAAAACGTGATAGTATTCACCAACAAGTTGTCTAGCCATATTACCACAGTACAGAATATTGAAAGTTTGCAATTAATGTGGTTAACAAGGAGTATTATAGAACATACCAAAAATTCCACTCCCATTTGCTTTAGAGTTCATTCACTGATACGCTTGGTATTTATCATCACACGGCCAGCATAAATACAATCTTCCAGAACACATCCTACTCCAACTCAAGAGACTCTCATGGTTGAGGAGAAATATTGACCTCGTGAACTTTAACCTTAGCACATCACGTGATCGTGAATTTTCCAGCACACACAGCTTTTACGATTCTACATTACATGATTGATTTCACGTATTGCTGGGAATAAATAAACTTTTATCATGTTGAATAAAGCAGAATGCTAACCTTGAGTAAGTTATCATGAATTTCGCAAAAACGGTCTTAACAAAAGTACATGTCCCCCAAAATAAGCTAATTATACACGATGTATGGCACAACAATCTTTCAAAATACAGTCGATATTCGTATGAAATAACGAAAGTGAAAAAGCTGGATAAAAAGCTCGTCGAGCTGGAGGAAAAAGATTTGGTGGAAAAACAAATAAAGGGTTGGGGATCCGGAGGGCAAAAGACGAATAAAACGGCGAACTGTGCATCGCTCTTGCACGTACCTACCGGCATCACCGTTAGAGTACATGCCAGTCGTTCCCTGCTGGATAACAAGGCAATCGCGAGGGCTAGATTGAGAATGAAAGTCGATCGTTATGTTAAGGGGGAAGACAGTGTGCTTGCTCAGGAGGAGATGGTTACGGTCACACGAAGTAAAACGAAAAGGTTGAATATCGACAATAAACGAAATTTGGAAAAAAATGCTGAAGAGATGGACGATATCAAATATTAATTGATTTAATTATTGTTCACAATATTTAGCCTATATACAGGGATTTTCTATATCTTGTATGCATTGTCTTTCTTTGTGTTATTATTATTTTTTAATCATTATATGCTTCATTAACATACTGTTAAACAGCAGTGTTTCTGTCTTGCAGATTAATAGCTAGTAAAAATGTCGTCAGAATCCGACTCGGAAGCACCAGAAGATGTCCCGTTTTCCACAGCAAAAGAGAGCGCCCTGAGTGAACTCAGAATTGCTAAATCAGAAAGAAATATGTAACAATTTTAAGCATCTCATAGAGAATTATATTAGCTTTGACAATTTGGATGATTATCCTGTCTATTTTGTATAGAGGACATGATCCAATCAAAGCTAGCATGACCACACAAAAATAACTTGAATAGCCAGTGTAATAACAATGTCTGTGATGAAAACTTTTCTTTCAGACAACAAGGAGATAAAGAATGGAGGAAGAAAAGAGATGCCCAGTATAAAGAACAAAAAGTGAGTGTGGATATGGGATAATATTAGATATTTGTGTCGATAGACTCACTCGTGACTTGTTTCTTTCCCCTCTTAGGAAAAGAAACGTCTCTCACTTGATGTTTTACATCAAGCTGACCTCGAGCTGGAAAAAGAGAGAGTACTGAAAAGGAAGTTCAGTGAGGAAGAGGAAGCTGCCCAAAATATAAATGAGGAAGAATTATCAAGTGAGGAGCAAGAGAGGTAAGTCTTGGGTTTACAACTGGAAATGATGTGGTTGTAAGGAACCAAGTGATAAACAAATTTTGATATTTCCAATAGCAGTGATACAGAAAAGCCTAAGGTGTCCGTGGAAGTTTTAAATGAAGGAGAGCCACGGCCTTTGGCCCAGACAGTAATGGAGTTCAAAAAGAAAGCCTTGTACGGAAAAAGAATCAAACGAATCGACATGGCTGGATTAAAAAATGTTAAAAGAAAAAAATACATAAAATACAAGTACACTAAGCCAAAAAGTAAGCATGTGTACTTGATGGAATAACAATTTGAAAATTGTGAGTTAATGTTCATCTTTACAGGTTTGAAAGGGAAAAGATAACAATACAGAGAGAACTGGTGAAAATTGACTAGACTCTATTGTATCAAGCTTTTTTGCAATCCAGGTTGCTGTCTTTCACAGACTGCATTAATAAAGGAAATTCAGTATTGAACAATTTGAAAAGCACATTTTTTAATCTTAGTTTTTAGCAGTGTGCATTCATTTCTTTATTTCAATGGTATACCCGCCTACTTTCTTTTGTATTTCGAGCCAAAATACATTCAACAGAAAGAAAATGTCTTTGATATTATTACATTTAAACGTAACTACCATCAAAAATAGAAGGAAATTCAGTAAGTCAGTCAGGCTGAATAGAATGGTTTTACTGTTTATTAAAATACTCAGCAGTATTATTGGTAATACTGCTAAGAAGTTTATAAGACTATTGAACAGACAGAGTAGAATCACAATGAAAATTTAGATACTAGTTTTGATTAAGTGATATAAGAGGGTCAGGCAAGAATTATCATTACTGCATGCTAGGTCATCAACCCAGATAAAATGAGGAAACTAGCATTAATTTATATTTACTTGAATTTGTCTTAATCATACCTGTACTCTGCTATTAGCACTGGAAGATATGATGCTTCTTAGGACATGTAGATCGGTCTGAATTAACTTTTGGCAGGTAAAGAAATATGAACATTAAAACAAGTTACATGTCCTTATTTAGGACCGGTGCATATCTGTATACCGTCGGTAAATGAAACAAAAATAACTCAAGATATGCAACTCGGTGGATGATGACATGAGAACATGTCCGCGATCTACACGGAGCTGCATTTCTTTAACAGTTACTATAACTGCTTGCATAATATAATTTTGAATTTGTAAAATAAAAAATGAAAATAAAGTTGTTACAAGGTTAAACAATATACACACGCAATATTGTATAATAATCACATGCTTTATGGAGAACTAAACACCTTTTTCATACTTCACTATAATCACAATGATTTAAAAGTAAGAAATCTCGGCAATTTGTTTCGAATTTGCTACAGAATATGTAGATACTGCATTCATAATGGCTAGCACTAGGGATATGTTGATCAAACTCCACTTGAAGGTTTAAAAAAGAGAAAACTCTAATACATCTATTACTAATACAATATTCAGTCTACCTCATTTGGGGTTAGGGTCATAATGTCCTTTTTTAATAAATGTGATTTCTGTCGAATAAATCCCACAAATAATGAGGTAGCCTGCATATTATAGTAGCACCAAAAACTGTACTGTAAAAAATTGGAACATTGTTTGCTAAAATAGAAACCGAATCTTATTTATCTTTAAACATTTCAAATTGCGGAAATGGTGCAGCTCGGTTTACGGGGTTGAGAATGCTTCGAGGAAATTAGTAAAATAACCAAAGAAGAATATATACCCGTGAAGTTACCCCTATGTGTAAGGGTTTTTATTTTTTTTTGGAAACCACCCATTATCATTATAATTCAGGTACATCTGACAGTACATAAAATATGAAGTATTTCATATTATATTATTGTTATTGCTTTAACAAGTATTGTATTGAATAGGTAGGAAGTGATACTAATTTAGAATTTAGATTAAGAATAAAATGCATTGGTTGGTCTCAACCACACTTTGATCACCGACTATAGTATTGGGTTGAAAATAAAATAAAAGTAAAGTATATTGTCTTATACAAGGACTAATTCGGTTTTAAATCCTAAACAAAGATTTTTAACAAAGAGGGGAACAAAAAAATGCAATTACTAGTAATGGTAACAAAGAGGTTAGCTTAGTGTTATGCCACTAATTTGTCACATGATCTTAATTAGGAATAACAGTGTATTTCACATGATTAGCTGTTGCTTACTATTGCTTTTGCTAAATCACATGTCATATCCTAAGTATTTTACATACATTTGATATAATTGATATTATTATATATATATATATTTCAATGTGGCTGCTTGTAACAAATAAGCATTAAATCTACCTTGTTCAAGTCCTCTGATTGCTGAGGAGGGAACATAGGGAATATCTGCCATATAAGGAATATAATTCATTCAACTATTGTGGGTGCATCAACAAATATGTCTTGCTCTTCGCATTCATCTACACTTTTTATACTATCAGCAGTTGTAGAACTTGAGGTGGAGGTTGATTTTCCTAAAAGAACGATGTCTAGATTATACATCTGACACATCCAATGGAATTATAAGTGTTAGAATAGGACTAATACACAATAAAGGGCCAACCAGAGTGGATATTCCAGCAATCCACATTGGCAAACGCTACATACATTAGGCACAGTGGCAATTGGTCTCTTCCAAAGGAAATGAAACATATTGGTTACATAATACAATAATTTAAAAAATACAGCTGAAAGAAAATGCGCTGATGGATTGGAACCAGCCTTTATAGTTGGGAGGTTACACATGCCAAGCCCTGAGAACAGTAGTGGACTTGGTCTTAAAATCGGACGACGGCATTATTCTGTTAAATCGAAATATTTCTGTTAATATTGTGTATTTTAAAAGGTTCTCCTCATTCTTGAATGGGAAAAAATATTATGCTAAGTTGGCCTATTAGTCTACAACATACAGTAGTTCCCGAAGCTTTCACAGCCCCTTTAAATATATTAATAATATAACGATTATTAATTTAAAATGATAATTTTTTATGCGCTTATTTTTTCATACCCAGCGGCCCATTCTTACCCACCGGGTATTGTACAATTGTTTTTATAATCGGTCTGCACTTAATAATGAAATATACTTCTAGTGTTTTTTTTTTGAAGTGGAATTTAAAAAATTTATTCCAGCTAAACTATAACCTACTACACTTTGACGTCTGTTTCTACATAATATGATTTATATGAAATAGTGAGAGGACATTGTTCCCATGTACCACCAATGATTACTTGAACTGTTATTTGCAATGTAGTTAAGATAATAAATTCAAAATTTACCTATGGATATGGTATTTATATGACTTACTTTTCGTTTTCTTTGTCTTGGAATCTGCTCTTTGCAATCCCATAACTTTTGTATTCGTGTGCGCCTGAATTTTCATTTCATATTGCTTGATATTGTCAAGACTCATATCTGTAAATAATATATATTTTGAGTTGATTCATTTTACGTCCTTGTTGATGCTCTCATTAAAAAAAACAATTGTGCAAAAACAGTGAAGAGTGATGCATAAATCAATGCAATTCACAATTATTTTCTGCAGGATTGAATTTCTGCAACGAAGTACGTTATTCAATGTCAAAGTTTAATGACTATGTGTATGATAAAAAGGATTTTCCATATCAACAACATACGCCTGTGGAACATGCTTTTGTCTGTAATTTAAATAGGAAGCTCATTACAGTTCAATAAACGATCTACTTTATTTTTCAACCACAACTTGTTTTTTGATCATAGAAAAGATCTGTGATCAGATCAGATCAGTAAGAACACAAGAAATTACACTCAAAGTAATTCTTTTTAAACATCTTGTGTGTAAAATGACCACGATAAATATCATTCCAACTAGGACATAGGTTCAATTAAAACATTTCTCTCAAATAGTCAAAGTGATGCAGTGGTGCAGTGATGACCACAATTTTGGCAATCATTGCGAGTTACTAATTTCATTTTTATTCCACGATCCTAAATAACTAACTTACCAAACCAATGATCGATCCATGCGAACGCTTGTCTATGACTAACCAGCAAAATATCTCTGCAATGAAATAAAATGAGACCGTGCGGTGACAAAGAGAATGACTCAGTGCATAGGTATGCAATGCTGAAATCAAGCAGCCTACCTCAGATAAATAATTAACATAAATAGTAACATATAGAATTATAGTTAAGTCAGAAATGAAATCAGAAAGTAATGACAAAAGACTGGAACATGATGGAACTAATTCTGAGTCAATACTGAGGTATAGTTGCGAAAAAATTGGTAAATCATATGTGTGAATTATTTACATATTATCTCTACTTAGAAAAATCAGTCATTCGTGTTGCTCATTAAGAGTTGACTGGTTGGATATCTACACTTTCCAATTCTGGCAGTAAATTACCATTAGCAGTAAGTTATTTGGAAATAAAATCATCAGCTTCCTGTGATTTGCAATACTGATCTACATGGAATCACGCATGCCAGTCTTATACATTACATAGGCCTTCACTACATTTGGTATACAGCTAATAATGTATTGAGGAAAAACTTTAATTCAAAATTCGATCCTGTTGAATCCAACCTATTTTATGCCATTACATTCCCTCGGATATTTTTACGTCAAAGGTCATCGGAATCAAAGGTTAAATGGCGCATGTTGATCAATGGCCCTGCGACTGATGCTAAAAGCCCTTTAAAACATCCATACTGCAGACATCAATTACATAATTTCAAGGAACTAGACATTTCTTACTCATATATAACAAACATAAATTTACTACAACTTACCTTATTGACCTTTGAATAAACGATTCCACTTTTGTCTGTAACCCCCACACTTCGAATTTGGCAAGAACTAGTTTATAAGAACACATTATCGGATCGCTGGAATCCTAAAGATCAATACAACAGGATCAGAGTTTTGGAATAGCGACTGATGGGATATTCAAAAATCTGGGAACTGGTAAACAGCATTTGTGACCCTTAATGAGTAATGCCCATCAACACGATCACAAGTGGAAAATCAATAAGTAATCTATTCAGGCATTAGAGATAAATCAGATGACCCAATGTACAGCAATCGAGTTGAAGCATTAGATAATTGCGAAAAATCTTGTTCACATACCCTCCAACCAGGAGTCAATGGTCCTCTTCCCGTACGTTTCGACTGAAATTTTGTACAGTCCTGAGAAATCGAGAATAACAGATGGTGGTGAATAAAGCATTTTGAATGGCCATATAAATACGAAATTCATAGTCGCTCTACAAATAGAAGTCATAAATGTGCATGTCAATTTTCCACATACTATTTCATGGGAAGTTTTGAAACGGAGACGTTCATTAATAATGAAGCAATGCAACACAGAAATAGCTCATGCGCCTTAGTATTCATCCCTTAAGATTAAGAATTTTACTATTGGGAGCTTTTTAAAGTAGAATTTCTTTCTGTGTCTGATTTTGATTCATTGCATACATTAATTATTTACATCCCTTGCCAGAATAAACGTCAAAATCAAAAATAGTCCCAGAATAACAAAGATGCAATTATTTTGAAAGCACATCAAAGATTTAGTGTATGACTGCTCTTCCCTGAATCTACAAGATATCACAATCTATAGAAATCCAATTAAGTCCTTTGTTACCCAAATTACATGAACAAGCAAGTTAACTACAGTACAAGGACAGTTACATGACATTTACCTCATTTTCTTTGTAAGATTTTTCTGGAAATTTGTCAAATGCGATGTCAACATGATCTATTTCCCTTGCTAGAAGATCGGCCTCAGACACATGGTCCTTAACCTTTAAAACAATTTCATCATCATGTATTATTTCACCTAACATATGTTAATCGCATTCGACTTCAATAAGTGAACAGTCATCCCAGATTTTGTGGCTCCTGTCTGCACTTTTAGGACTCATTTTAATTTTGATGCAAGGTGATTTCAGCAGAGTGTCTCAAAACTCAATTTTCACATTGATGTCTAATTCTTTTTCAGATTTTCATTCAATCTCAGCCAATTTTGTAATAAATCGAAGCAGTCTTTGAGAATTCTTTTGACAGCTGTAATTGGATTCCCAATATTATGGAAACAGCACAACATTAGAACAATAGTATCATAGCCTGGCAAGAAATTCTCGATCAACAATAGAATTTACGTCGCACCCTGTATATTACCATATTTTGTGTTTAGTCACTCACTCTAGTCAACCAGGTAACTTTAAACCACATTACTTAAAATGTTTATATACACCAGCTACCAGTATTTGTTATTCCAGAGTTCTAGCCACTGTTTGTTTGCAAAATATTGTTTGCACAACCTTTCTTAAATAAACCCCTATATATAGTACTGTATTCACCACCAAGAGACAGGAATACATCATCACTTCACAGCAGAGAGATACAGGATAAACAACAACAGTTGCTTATCTGATAGTTTCAGTAAATATTGAACAAACAGGAATACACAACCAAAAGTGCCAGTAATGCATAATTAACATTATCGCTGCTCACCAATAAAAAGAAAAGGTTGTTCTGACTGATAAGTGAGAGACAGGAACATAAGTGAGTGTAGTAATTATATTATTAACGTGGTATCTGGTTGAGCATGTTTTGTAACGAAGTGATTCAATTCCCACAGAGCATTTATTGAATTACAGTACAACACAGACCACAAGGGTTGAAAATACATTTTGATGAGGCATTCCATTTGTCAACAACGATCAGGATGGGCGACATTTTATATGTCAAAGATTGAACATCGATTTTGCAGCACCATTGAATCCCGACCTCGGTTAATCTGGTGTGATTTTCAGCTTTCTTAAATAAACCTAAACTTGCCGGGGACATGTGTGATTAGTTCACCACATGGCCACAGATGGCCCATGCGATGAGTTCGTGTAAACAATGACAGTGGTTGTGACCAGATGGTTTCCTCTATTTTTATTATGATTATAATTGTATAGGGATATCTGAGTAAAATGGAATGCAAATAGTTTTTGTGCTTATTAGGCTGCCTCCAGATCACATTCACTTCACAGATTTTCACCACTAAAGAAAAACCTATTACCGCAATTAGTCCGTTAAGTCCACTATAATATATTAGATTACGTTAATTATTACTTGCTGGAAAGACAGTAATGAAACATGATATGGGGATAATATTAGTTAATCTATAATGTATGCTTCACAATTACTGTATCTAAGAGGGCAAAATGATTTTATAAGACGACTATTTCGCTTCCCAATAAATATTGTGCACAGAAAACTATTGATTTACTTCACTTGTATCTTCGAAACGTTGAACTTGCATATACAGTTCTACTTGCGCATGTTACATGCTTGTGTAGTGTAATTAAATTCCAAACTCAAAATCGATTGCTTAACACGTGTGAAGAGCTATTGGCAAAACTGTAAGTTAGACAACTTGTTTATTATGGAGAATAATGTGTTAGTGAGTCAATTTTTCTGCTGGAAGTGAATCACAATATTTTAGCGAGCCAAAAGCTGTTATGCTCTGAAGCTTAAAGATCTGTGCAAACAATCAATCATGGCTTGATGGCGCAAACATTTCATGGTAAACAAATGGTAGATAACTGATGATAAACTCAGAACTCTTACAGAAATAGCACAAGACAAAATTCTGGTACTCAAAAGCACCACACAAGATTACCGCAAACATATCTATACTCGAATCATGATAGACAGGGGATAAACGGAGGATATCAAAATGATTTTATAGAATAAAACATGGTACATTTGGATGAAATTTATCACACTGGATTAGAGTAGAGGTAGACCAGCACTACACTGGTTAAATTTTAAATGAATCTAAAGTTTCAATAGGATTTACTAAAGCTAACTGAAGCAAAGCAAGGGATATACTTTGAAGAATGTGTGAAACTGCCACAGCTGATCCTAAATTGCAAGCGGGTCAAAAGTTATCAGTTTTCAAGTCCTTGTAATTGCTAAAAAAATGTGACTTAAGTTACGAGTCAAATTACAGCTGACATTGTCCCGCAAAATTACGTAGCCTGGAGTCAGTTGTAAGTCACATAAAAAGTATCATCAACAAGTGATTTAAAAAAACTAGAAGACTTAACTCAAGTTGTGAAAAGTTGAGTACTTAGCTCTGGTAACTGCAGAGTGACATACAAATTATCAAACAAAAAAAATAAAGCAGATCTAGGTAAAGAGGAAATGAAGTCATTGATTTCTGCACCAAAAACTAGTGCTGTACAATATATAACGTGACTCACCCGACAGAACTTAGAAGGTGATTCTGAGTCACATTTTCCATTGTTATTTTCGTACCTCGTTTCAATGAATATCAGAAGTCGTGGAAGAAAATGACACTGCATGAATACATGAGCAAAGATAAACCATCAGATTTCGTGCGTCATAAACCAACATTCATCTCTGGTTACCAAAGCTATCATTACATAATATTGTCCTATTACAATCGACTGATACAACAGCTTTCGAAGTAGTACTATATTTATATGGATTGAAGATAGTGTATATATACACACTACTCCATAAGTTATGAAAAACTCGTTTTATTATTAGTAAATTTGAACATCATAAACCTGTCATTATCGAATCATTCATATGATGTTCTTTTGTTTGCATATTATTTGAGATTATCGATATCTCATAAAATAGTGCCACAAAAATAACCGCTACTGTGATCAGTGAAAAAATTTCATCATTTTCTACTAATACCAAATATAAAAAATATGACGAGGATTTTATACACTGGATATTATAATACTGGATCAATGATAGGATGGATATAGAATTTTACTAGATCAAAATAGAAATCAATGAATAATCCACTTACTGAATATTCTTCACAGCATATCATTTTCATGCAAAAAAAGAATACAATGTGAAGTTATTTTTATTTTCATTGGTAATATTTATTTTTATCCATGCTGCTTCTTATTGCATTGTTCATTCACTCTCTTTAATATATTTATCTCATGATAATACAGAACATGAATGTAAGCACCATAAGCTGTAATATAGTGGTTACAATCTGATGGTAAACAATTGCTGTCACATTTTGAATCAGATTGCATTCCCCCTTACTGAACTACTTGGGCTAACTTGAGCTCATTTTTCATTCACTTTTCTGAGGGATCAAGGAAATTGCATACATCACCTCGAAAGCATGATAATCAGACAAAAACGTCTCAGAGGAATCGGCATTGGCCACATGCCTAAGGGCAACAAGCATATAAATTAAAAATCAATCCAGAGATAACGTCTTCAGTTATGTTAGTTAGGAATTTTAGTTATTGTTTAAACAAAAGGCATATCAATCAACGCGTAAAACCTATAAGAATCTTTCCAATTTTAGTATTCAAGTAAAAATGAGAATGCATTGCAAAAAACCTTCTAAAAGGAGCTCTCGATGAGTATACGTATGCTCATGTTCTGTGTTTATTGGAGCAGATAATGATATCTGAAATTACTCTAATTTTCTAATTACTCTAATTATTGGCTGAGATTGAAAATGGCATCAATGTGCATAGTGACTTTTGAAAAAAACATATTATATTTCAGCATATATTTGGACACAGGACACTGATAGGAATATGATCTCAATTATAAGAGAGAAAAAAATTGTTATATTAGATATTATATAACTAGTTATTAGCAAATGTAAATGGTATGTATTTGGGAAAGGATTTACCTGTTACTGTGTAAGGATAATAATTCCAGGCTTTTTCGGTGACGTAAATGGCAGGAGTGACAGCTCTAGCCCACGATGGCAGACGTCTGCCAAAAGAAAAAGAATGACATTATGATGAATATAAAAATAAACTTGAAAGAGATTAATTTCCATTTCTGCAGAAACCAAACTTAATGCAATGAATGCAGAAATAACTTCCTACTCTCATCTACATATAGTATATCATATGTTAAATAGTGATGCACATTCAGGTGCTGGCACCAATTAACCAATGCTACACAAATAATTTTGCAACTTTATTTCAAAACCTATATTTTAGGAAAAAATAATTCATGAAAAGGCTATTACGAATTTAGATGAATCCTTTTCTCTGTGTATTTTCCGTGCCCATAATTTGGGTCGTAATGAGGTTCATTGCAGACAACTTCGACACCTTCTCCTGTATCGCTTTGCTCATCGCTGTGTCGGCTAATCATATACTGCTGCCCTCTTCGATACTGCAAGAGAAATAAAAACAATGATTTAAAGTGCTTATGATTAAACTCCACCAAAATGTTCAGAGGATTGTCAGAAGTTGCTATGCCGAATTTGGTAGAACTATGTCAAACAGAAATGGTGTGCAACAACAAAAACTTCCAAATATATATCTCATATCAAATTATCATAAGAATAACCAGCATTAGCCGGTTGTAGGAATAGTATTACCTAACCCTTAACCTAAGCACCTCCACTAATTCGAATTGAGATTGATAATTAGTAAACATAGCACACTACACTACTAACCTCATCGGTCGTTATAGGCATACATATCCGATATTCCTTTAAATGCATTGTGAAAGAGGCGAGTGTTTCCCAAATAAATCAGTGAAATTTGATTTCGCTTTATCTACTAAGCTGAATATGTCAGCTCAGAAAAGGTTGCAACGACCTTCTTATGCAAAATGAGCAGGACCATCATCAACACGGTAAAATAAATTAAACGGGTTACTATCAGTCATGAAAGTAATGAACCGTGACTATACTGCTTACTGCTGCCATCTAACGTATAATAAAAATTGTATCCTACCCGCAAGAAAATTTGAAAAAAAAGATTTTAAAAAACAAATAAACATCCCGTTGATGTAATATATGTATTATTAGGGATTAAATACGTTGCACGTAAATTATATGCTATTTTGGAATTCAACGCAATGGTATTTATCTAAGACAGGTTACCATACTACTGCATTGCAAATGACGATCATCGGTGGATCCCCTAAATATCATTCCATTACAATAATACGTTGCAGGCCTAATGTCATATGACGGTGACTACGCACTGATTGATTATATTTATTCTACACTTTTTGGCTAATGGTTGTGGTGTTATACTCTTTAGAAAAAAACAGTTTTTTAACTTGCCGCAATCTTAAATTTAAGCTTTTTGAAATGGAGGAAATTCTACAGGAAGTAATCGACACCCAAGACTTCATGAAGTTTGAAAAAAAATACAAGCTCGAAGAAGCCGTCGGGAAAGTCGAGGACACAACTGCTTTTGAGTATGCCTGGTGCCTCGTCCGCAGTAAGTATAAAAATGATTGGAGGAAAGGACGAGATCTTCTTGAGAAGCTGTACAGCACTGGAGATAACCATGCCAAAAGAGATTACATATTCTACATGGCAGTAGCAGAATACAAAATGAAAAATTACGAAGATGCCCAAAAATTTTGTAATGCTATTTTAACCGTCGAACCTCAAAACAAGCAAGCCAAAGAACTTAATGAGATCATCAAAAAAACCATCAAAAGAGAAGCAATGATTGGGGCGGCTGTGGTCGGAGGAGCTGGGTTGGTTGTCGGAGTTGGAATCGCTGCTCTCGCAGCTATTGGTGCAATTGTAGCATCCAAAAGATCCTGATTTTCTTTAGAGATGTATTTAAATCTACTACTGTGAGATGTTTATGTACATAAATGTAAAATAAAGTAGATAAATTCTGTAGCAATACGGAGAAATGTTGTTTTGTTTAAATATATATTCAGTGCTATCATTACATGACCTGTTTTGAAGGTTTATATGTCATTGGATATTGAATCTTGTTGCAAAGATATCATAATTTTCACGTTTTTTTCTATGTATCTGAATCATGGGTACTCAACCAAGCAAATAGTACAAGCAGTATTCTACATTTGAAATGTACAGATTGAAAAGATGGATCATGGGAATATTTGATTAACATCTTCTCATCCAATTTAAATAAAAATATTCAGAGGTTTTCTGTATGTTGCAGTTTGCTGAGTTGTAAATCATCAGTTACAGACATTAGGTGTAGGTGCATTTTTCAGAACCATTCATATTCAGATTCCATAGCCTTGTTTGATTGTCAAGAAGATTAAAAAAAGAAATCAACAACAATAAGCTACTGCTTTTTGTTAATATTCTTGTTTGCTAAATTAAATGTACTTGATTTTGATATTGGAATAAATCCTCTAATAATAAAAAAATTTCATTTGCAAGTTTTCCCGTAATCTTTTCTAGTTATTCTGCTCACCAGGTATACTGCATACTACGTTTATTTTATCAAATTGGTAGTATAATTACAAATAAACAGAATTTCAAACAAAGCAGGTTTTGATTATTTTTATTAAAAATCGGAATCTTTCGCACTCCCAAAGAACAAGGACGAATTTTACTCCTTCAATATTTTTTTGAATAACAGATATTAGTCTAGTTTTATAGCAAAGTATTATAAAAAACTTCGAAATTAAGAACCTATATAATGAATGGCAGCAGAATCAGCATCAGCTCCATTACCTTCAATATGGC
>QXVX01006364.1:0-12558 GCA_013436065.1 Halocynthia aurantium
CGATTCATTTCAAAATCGAGTGATTTTGAATTGAATTGAATTGTACCGTATAACACAAAACTCAGGAAATGCATATACCCTAGGAAACACCTAATAATTTGCTAATTGGGGGCGGGGCAAGTTAATTGTTAACTGTTTTGAATGTTAATGCCATGAATTAATTACAGATAATTATCATGATAATCATATTATGATTATAATCAATGACGAAAATGAAATAACTACGCGCCATTAAAAATCTGCTAAAGCAAACTGTTTATTAAGCTATACCTTGTACCATATAACGCAATACTTGAAGTTGACCTAATATTGGAGATGGTGATAATATTAAGAAGAAATTGACGAATTATTCGACGACGCGGCGACATCAGTTGTTCTATCGCATACTGTCTGGCTCTCGTGCGTATCGAAATCGTCTCGCCTATTTTTCGGCAACGATTACAATAAAACTCCACTTACAGCAGGAGTTCTAGTTATAATCACACGTCTCTGCAATGTTAGCACGCTAATTAGATCTCCCGCTATGTTTTTTTATTTAATTGTAGGCCAACTAACTCAAACTGCAGAATTTTTAAAACCGGCAAAATGTTTATTCCTAAAAATGAAATCCTATATTTACAGGTCAAGTCGTTGTAGGGAGTTTTTATATTTGTTTACAGAACTCATGTGTATACAGGGGAATGGCAATGGCTGCGTTAGGGGTGCGTTCGATTTTACTACGCAGATTTACAAATACAAGAACCTTTGTGAGGTGAGTCATTGTAATACAACTTCAAATTCAGTACAATTAAGTTTATAGCTAGAAGTGAAATACCGCTGATAGTAATAACTGAGGTAAATTCTGCTTTTATACCGAAGCATTAAATACCAGTAAATGAACCCCTTACTTAACGACCAGAATCCTTTCCAACGACCTGGAAAATATCTTGCAATATATATTGTTTTGATGGTACCGGCAGGTAATATTGTAAGAGTATGAAAAGTTACCAATAGCGGTCAATGAAAAAGGTGGTTGTTAAAGCTGTACTCTACAATAAATTTTTCAAGATTGGTTGCTCGCAGAACTGAAAATGTTTGTACACTCTCAGCTGTGCAGTTATCTGATGCCTGCAAGAACCAGTGGTTGTTCTTCAGCAGGTCATCGCACATAAAGCCATGTATCAGCTTATTCCATGACACAGCTGCACGCTTGAATGCTGAAAATATTGACACAAGGTTGGTAACAATTCCCACCATTTAGTTTCTTGACCCATGTTTTTTTATTTACTCTTTTTTGAAGCTGGTAAAAATGTTGATATATTTTCAGAGAGGATATTTGCATCTCTCTGGAGGAGTTGAAAGATGCTGTTGCCAGTGATAAAGTGTATTTAATTGATGTAAGGACTCAAGCTGAAGTTAATGCTGGGCGGATTCCTGCTAAAAGATTCCTACATGTTCCTGTGCAGGAAATAAGTATATTCCTAATTACTATTGTACTGTTCAGCGAATAAGAAACTTGAATCAACAAACAATCAGAAAACTAAATTATGGGGTCCTCTTATAGGCTAGCTCCGTAACCTTTTTTCACATGCGGCACACTCATAATCGTTCAAAATGCGGCGACACACCTCAACTAAAAATGTTGGAGTTTGGATGTTGTACTGTTTCAAATTTGCAAGGTTCGAAAAGATCGCCTTTGGCGGTTGAGAGTTACTAAGTTTTTAGGAAAATTGTTAAAGATCTAGGAAAGTCCTAATGCTTCACTTAAATACATTTATCACAAACAAATATTTCCTGTATAATAATGACAAACAATCACAATGACTGCCTTGGCAGTTGTAGTGTTAACTCTACTTACTATAAGATGGTGCTTATTGAGAGCGAAAACATATTTAAAAGGTCCTGTTATACAGTTATACTGCGGCACACCTAGCATCGTCTCACGGCACACCAGTTGCGGAGCACTGGGCTAGTGGCCTGGAAATTCTACACAAAACACTGTGGATTTTAGTTTCCCATTTTTCCTACCTTTCAGTTTAGTTCTGCCATTGCACATTACAAATGGGTGAACACTGTTGCACACATAAGGTTTTGAGCCTCCTCAAGGTTGTCTTATACCACTAAAACCATGAACTTCAGACCTAATTTCGGATCCATTCTTCTCTGAAGGTTTTTTTATTCTCTGAAATTTATAATATAACATATATCATTATGTGTGAGTCAATATTTCTTTACTGGGGAGTCCAGAAAATGTCATCACTTAAGTTAAAGATTCCAGTCATTCTTGTTAGAGTCTGACTTAAATTGCATAAGGGAGTTGTACCTAAAGATTTGCGACTCGATTCGAGGCACATCACAAACGATTTAAAATGTAACTGCAGCCACCACTATCTTAAATGTTGCCATGTAAAAATACTATATGGTATTGAATATCCCGCATCCAGTTTATCTCCGACTCGCATTTCATCATGCTAGTACTAGTGGTAGATGTTATATTTTATTTACTTCTTGTATTCTAAACAACCCTTTTGATTGTTTATTGTAAATTCACTGCTGTAGACTCATTTATATGTTTTAAAATGTTCAAATTAAATTAAATAATAAGTAGGTACTATTTATGTATGTATTAGGTGATGCATTAAATAAACTGTCAGATGAAGACTTTGAAGAGAAATATGGTACTCCAAAGCCTGAGAAAACTGGACCGAACCAACCCGACATTGTTTTATATTGCTTGGCTGGTGTTCGCAGCTCAGCTGCATTGGAAATTGCTCGCAAAGCTGGTTACACTAAGTAATAATTAGCATTTTGTTTCATTTTTTATGAGATGTACAAGTTTATCTCTTTTTTACTCAGATCAAGGCATTATCCCAGGGGTTGGGAAGGTTGGACTGAAGGAAACAAGTGATTTTCTGGAATGAACTAATTTTGTTCCATATAGGGTTGTTAATCTTGACTGCAATACACTCGCAGCGAAAGAAAAAGGAAAAAAGATTCTGCATGCATTGAAAATAGGACACTGCCGGTTGTAATATACAAACCCTTAGAAACCCTTAGCCTGCAAAATACCATACCCAAATTCCTTACATTATAATATATGTGAAGTGTAAAATATACTGGCTGAAACAGTTCTAGTATTAAGATTGTGTTTTGAATGCTTGTTAGTTTGTAGCATAAAGTTTGTGTTGATGATACAAGCCTGCGAATATAATTGAAGTGTAAATACAAAAACGTGTATTGATTTATACCTACGAAGAGATATCATTTAGCCCAAGTATTACGTTTGTTTTTACGCAATTTTTCAAGTATCGGACGAGGAAACGGAGTTCCTCCTTGTAATCAAGAGCGTATTTGTAGCGGTTCAAACGACCGAGTACAAACTAGACTATACAATAAACGCTCAACATAAAAGAGCCGCAACATGGGAACCAACATAAAATCAAAATGAATCGAATGAAATACAGGAAAGAATAAATTATTACACTACTTACCCAATGGCCTGTAAGTGCTATTGTTTTCCGTAATGAACTCCAACACCTCACCTGCCCGTATCACACGTTCTTTTTGCCGCTTTTTTGAATCGGTAGAAGCCGAGCTATACTGACTTAATCCATTCAAGTTATTCTTTGCAGTCTCTGGTGTCTGTCGCACCAGAGAAGCATGCCGACAATGTTCGAGAGCCGCAAGAAGCAGAACATAATTAACATCGACGAATTAATTTAATCAAAGTTCAAAGTAATATAACCCACAGTCGTCTTGTGCGTTTCCATCCTATTTATGATTCAGATATGCATGAAATAAAAGATATTAACTACCGTCAGTAATACGATCTTCAGCAGTAATATCCTGGCCTTAATTGCTGCAGTGCCTGGTATTTCCTGTCACCTATCGTCTGACCTATGTGCGTGGGTATATTTACAAAAAACTCAACAATTTCGTGGAATATTGATATGACAACTTTACGAATGACATTGACGGGAGTTCTGCAGAATTGTGTACAATTCTTGTTAAAATTATAACAGAAACACAGTGTGCGATTTACTGGAATCGAATTAACAGTCTCTAACAACCCATGCAAAGCAATTAACAGCAGGCCCGCTTCGTTATCTCATTCACTGGGAAATCGTGTTGGGAAGTCCGGCTCTGTTGCGGCGGTCAGTTAGTACTATTCGTTTCCTATCTACTTTGACAAACAGCAGATAGATTTAATGCGAGGGAAAATCGATAACGGGAGTCTCTATTCGGGCTTGTGAATAAATTCTTTTCCACAGCGCTGTCATCTGTCGTCAAATTCCTCGACGTAATGCACTAGCAGCTGCTGCACCAAGTTTAAGATTTGATTGTCCGCGTTTACTCATGGGAAATAAATCGCAACTCAAAGAGACAAGATCGTTACAACGTAAAGGAAAGTGATCCTATCTTGGAATGTTGGGATTCCGCTCATGTCAGTTAGGCTGTGCCGGAGCCTAACGGCAATCGTTAGTTGGAATTAAGTAGAAGGCTTTAGGACGAGAAAATGTGGCGTAACTATTAGCTAGCAAAACCATAAGAAGTCAGCAACACGAAATATTTTGAACTAGTACAGGCTGGTATCTAAGTGTATTTAGATTATTCCAGAGGGTTTATATCAGTAAAGCTGAAACCGAGCAAATAAACAATTTTCAGTGAGGAAATAATAGGAATACTGATGGTTACGTTACGCAGATTTACGTCAAGTTACGTATACATATTTGTAGCAACTGCTGTGCACACATGCATATGCCGATAATTGCATGGGACGAAGACACTGTTGGATAATAGAATTAGAAAATTATCATTTAACATGAAGTGACTGAATTATTGTCCGTGCAAACGCCTAAGGCAGTGGTCGGCAAACTATGGGCCGCAGCCTAATTTTGGGTCATTTAGCAAATTATAATGGGCCGATACAAGTGTAAGAAACATACTTGTTGCTGCAACAACTAACTTCATTCCTGACTTTATTACAGATGACTGCAAAGTAATTTCAAAAATGACACTGATTGATGGAATAGACTAACAAATAGGAAGCTTTTGCATTGTACAACTTACGTATGTTTCAGTTTTACAGTTATTAGTTATCTATTAATAGTTACGGTGGTATGTTTCACATGTAATGCTGGGCCTTCAATTGTTACGAAAGAGAAGATTTGGGCCATCGTGAAAAAAGTTTGCCGACCACTGGCCTAAGGCTTATCCCAGTAGCTTATATTAACATATTTCATACACAGTACAACCTAGTTTGCTTCAATTTATTCGGAAAAAAGCTACTAATAACTACATCGCGTCGTCTGAGAGAATATTTACATTATATATACATTGTATATAATCAATACTTTCACATTCACATCCCTTATCCATTTCCAAATGAACTAACGCCCAAAACCGTTTATTAAATTCTCCGTTTTTTGTTATCCAACAGGTTTAGTTGTTACTGTAGTATTCTGTCATGGACAGTAATCTTGTGATACACGACGCGGACATCTGGAGTCCCGAACAACTATGTTTGGGCGATTTGACAGTTAAGAAGTTAACCTCAGGATTGGATCTCCTGCTAACGATACGCGGTTCGATTCGAGTGGTCAACCGCGCCTTCGAAAAACTCGTGTTTGCCAGGATAACAGTTGATAACTGGGCATCTTTCCAAGATCACATAGCGCACTACAGCAAAACGAGCGGCGACGGTGCGACAGATGTATTTGTTTTCGAATTCTTACGCCGACACGTAAGGTTGGCTCAATTCTTGTCTTTTGTATCTAAATACTATTTCCCACCATTTCGAAAGAGGTTATGCGACAATTATCAATCTGACATTTTTTCTTCGAAGTTCGTGTAATACTGCGCAGTTATGGGAATTTTATCGCATACGATTTTGATAGGAGCAACTATAGCACTTAGTATTCTTAAAAGATAAATCACCGTCCTGAATAAACCGGCGAATGGGATGAAAGATTGAGTAGAATATCAGAAATTTAGCTCATTGCAATAGTCAAATAAAATTCAACACTGCTTCTTGAGCTTACCTTTGAATATTTAAAAATTAGCCTATAAGCGCTCTAACCCATCTTCTTCCTGATTGTACTTAGTTATATTCTTTCTGTTTGTTTAATCATGCAGTGATTGCGACATTGAGCTGGCTGTGTCGTGCCTGCAAGGCGGTGTGCAGTGCTGGGATAACAACTTCGGGAAAAACTACCGCTTTCATTTACAGCCAGATCCATTCGACTTCAAGGAACAACAAAACAGCGAAGTGCTGGAAGGAATTGTTAAGCAAAGTGCAGAAATTATTTCCGCAACTGTCTCTGAAACGCTAAGTAACGAAATTGAGAAAGAATTTCAAAAAAATCCTGTGGCTTTTCATTCTCTAAACACAGAATCTAAAAAGTCACACTGGGTTAGTGAGAAATCCTCAAGTTATGTATATCAAACAGAACAAGAAGTAACTTACGAGGAAAATGAAGTAATCAGTGCGGAATCACCACCTGTTCTTGCCGTTGCCAAATCCCAGTACCCACAATTCAAAGCGCATCCACTGATAACCACAAAAACTGATTTATATTTAGACGACATTATCGCTAAATCGAATCAGACAAAAGAAACACATGTCGAACCAACCAAGTCTGAGAGAATGCTGCATGAATACCACATACAGAAGGACATCGCTGAGCCGTCATTTTGCATGAACAAACAAGAAGACTCGGATTCAACAGTGGTAGACGAGCAAATAACTTCAGACATGTCGAATAATGTTTCCACTTCTTATTCGCACCACATCAGCGTCCTCAAACAAATGGAATTACAGGGAAATAACGTTGAATCAGACGCTGTGGAGATATCAGGAAGAAAACAAGTCGTTGGAGAAGATCCAAAGGTAGAAATAGAGGATATTATCTTAGCTCTTTCTTCGAGGGAAACTCCTATCAAACCTGCGAGCGACGTGAGGGAGTCGGTATCAGAGAGTCCAATTTCAGCAGTCACAGTAGACAAATCACAACACGACTCCAGGGATTATTTTCCAGAACAACCAGCACAAATTCAGTCTTCAAACGGGAAGGAAGTCGATGAAAACTACGTAGTACAACGAGATGAACTCGATGGTACAGTAGAACAAGCTACTGAGAAAAGCAAACCACACCTCGATACTTTGCATGTAGTAGAAGAAAGTTGCACAGGTGATGAGTTCGTGGACGATATTATATTGGATGACAAGACATTGTATATCAGCGAGGGATCACTTAGTAGTACAGACGGTGATAGCGACAGAAAGGTTAAGTCAAAAGAAGATACGAGAGAAGCAGAGATTTCCCAAGATTCTGCCAAGGATGGAAACAGCGTAGGCGAAGGAAAAGGTTCGAGGGTCGGAATTACGGATGGAAACGTACCGGATGTAAAGCGAGAAGATGATTCATCGACCAAAATCGACTCGCTAGATGGAACAAGTGCAAACAGAGAAAACATGAATGAACCAGAAGATAAGGCAAAGCGAGATGAATTTGAAATGGAGAGGGATAGTAAATCATCACGTGAATCTAGCATCAGTCAGAGAGAAGCTGATAAACGAGAATCACAAAAAGAAAAGAAGTGAGTTGTGTCTCATTTGGATCCATTGCTGTGATAGCCGTAGTATGCAAATATTTGAATTGAAGTCGGAACTTTTTAACTTGTAAATACGGAGTCTAATATTCTTCAAGACCAATTATTCCAAAATTTCCTAGAGACAATTATGAACTCCAAATTACAATATGAATAAAAAACAGAAGAGAAAATATAGCATTCCTGAGACCAACATTAATTTAAATAATTCGTAAGCACAGTAAATAAAAACATACTTATATTCTCCACTATGTAACAGGTCTATCGACGAAAAATTAGATCATGCAACCAGACCAGAGGCAGGCACTATCGAACAAAAAGACGGAAACGAACCAGAATCAATGGATCAAAAAAGTCCAGGTTAATGCACTATTACTAGGACTCAACAATAGCAATCAGTTGTCACTGTAGACAGCACTCTCCACAAAGTTTCTATATTAGCACATGCTACGAACTTTGAGCTTATTACACTACCTTTAACTTCATTACGTTACTATATGTCGACCAATTCCAATTCGAACAGTAGTTTATGCATAATACACGCTATCTTCAATCGAACGACGCCGAACAGTACAACGACCCTAACCTGCGATTGACCTCGCTATCTGGCATTCCGAGGCAATTTACAATAATAAGTTCTGCGTGACCGACTAATCCTTCAGGATAACCCAACAGACCAATGATACTGTTCAGATTATCGATATAATGTTTAACAACTGCTCATTTACAGATGAAGGGAAGCCAAAGAAGCGCAAAGGTCCGTGCTGTAAATGCTTCTCTTGGCTCATTAAACCATGTGGCCGAAAAACGCAGGAAAACGGATCGAAAAAAGAAGACAAAAAATAACGTTAATCCTTCAGACATAACTCACCACTAATTTCTATGGTATAATAAGCTTTGATCAATGGAGAGGCTAGTTCCTACTGATTTATAGGTCACGATGTTAAAATACCTTTAAAAGTGCATCTAAGTTATGGCTGTAGGCCGTACTAATCGCGACTGTGCTGCGGTATGAACAACTGTAAATTTCATGCATTTTCTGAATTAGACACAGCAATATTTATATAAACTAACCACTAGCTAGAATAGAAATGGAGCTATAGCCATATTCTACAGAATAAATAAATGCTATAGATCCCTGGGAAAGCCTTTGATGTCCTGACTACTCAATGACAAAGTACACTACTATTTACAGTACAACTAGTATCACCAACCACGATTAGAAGGATCTAGCCTCGACTACGCAAGCCTATACCAACGTATTCTTTCTCAGTGGCACGATTTCACTTAAATGTACTGTATTCAAAATAACCTCCCTCTGATGGAGGAGAACTTCAAATTTGAACGAAATGAAATATAAAAAAAATGTAATAAAAGTTTTTTAAGTGTAACAAGGTATACATACATATGGCATGATTGAGGAAGGAAAAAGGTTCGAGATGCAAGCTAGGGCAATACGATACTCAGGTTGATTACTATACAACAGGTCTTTACACTGGAGGTCTCTTAGTTGTGTTAACACTTTTAAATTCCCATAACCATGGAGTAGTAATTAATAGATTCAAGCTCAGGAGCAGAAAGAAATTAGCTGCAGAATATTCTTTTTCTGAAAAAATTACCACGCCTGGGAGAAAGGCTCTGACAAAGTGAAGAAACCTACTGATTTTAAAAGAACATAAATAAAAAAAGAGAAAAATAAAGGCTGTGGCAATTAACATAATGAATCAATTCCCCTATCTTTTTTTGTTTGTTAATTCAGATGCTGGTTATACGGTACAGGTAGAAGATATATCTCTGAAGTGCAACATATTTTGAAACAGGGAATTATCGAAAATTAGTAAATATGTTCAGTTAAGTTAGTGATTCACTGTAATTGGATAACAATTAGAGCGTTCATCAATACATTGTATGTTTGACAAATATATATCATAATACTTTACTGATATGAATACAGTTAGAAACAACATATAGCCATTGAAGATCGTGCACAAGATTCATCACTAAAGGGAACAAGGCCTAAGCGTAGAATAGCCATGATAGCGAAGACCATGGATTGAGTTCCTAATTAACTACTACTTGCATTGCTGTACAGCAGAGGTGTGCAACCTTGTAGCACTCCCAGGCCAAATACACTTAACCGGATTAGACGACGGGCCGCACTTGCATTTAATCGACTATCTACTAGTGCATGGCATAAAAAAATCGATTTAGTTTTCTTGCAAATCAAATAAATCAACTTCAGGGACGCGTCGCTATTCATATAACATCAAAAACAGTAGCACTGAATTCCTGTTACGGGCCTATTCAGGTGCCTGTTCCCTATTCAAAAACCGCAGCTTCCCGCGGGCCGCAGCTTGCACACATCTGCTGTATAGTATAACTTCACTGGTTAACTGAAAGCTACAAGTCTAAATTATATGGTACAAAATGGGCATGCAGCGATAACAACGGAGAAAGCATAACGGAACATATGATGAGAAGGCTAACATGATGTGTGTGTACAGCGTGTTACAAGTATTATTGCTGATGGACAATCTGATATATGAAATGTGACTGTACTATGGCTAATTGCATTGAAAGAACAAAAACTTAATTACATCTACTGCAATTCCAGTGCTACTACGCATATTATGACTGCATGTTCTAGTGGGACAAGGGTACACACGATACAGCTAAGTACTTGAGTGTTTTTCATAAACCGAAGATATGATTTTTGGTAATGAACCATTAACCTACAGTTTCGCAGCTTCACAACAAACAGACAACACATTTCTAAATAAGAGCTTGATACTAATTACTGCCA
Source organism: Halocynthia aurantium (assembly GCA_013436065.1). Lineage (NCBI taxonomy): Eukaryota > Metazoa > Chordata > Ascidiacea > Stolidobranchia > Pyuridae > Halocynthia > Halocynthia aurantium. Next base: position 10,394 of record QXVX01006364.1, read on the forward strand.
ACAATACCTATAATATACTGATGTGTAATAGGAATAGAACAGAGCGATGAAACATTTATCTAACACGACTTGAAATACAGTGATTTGAAGGCAAGATTATCGACATCAACAGGTAAGTAGTGTACCGTGTTGGAGAAAGTGTTATAACCAACTGTATCACAAATGCTAGTCGAGCTCTACATTTGTAATTATTCACAAAAACAAACGAAACAGTCACAGACAACCTGCCAGACTACCTGATAATAAACCATAAATCCTAACATACTGATCACATTTCTTCAACTGACACTGGAAATCTACGAAGTATTGACTATGCGTTGAACCAAATGTAGAATATAGTTTTATAGTTTAATATAGTTTTACAAGTAGCAATTTTTTTTAATGTTACGGACAAAAACCCAAATTTCTACTCCTTGTGTCAGCCTTTTTTCATTAAATTAAATTTTAAATACCACCAGAAGTTCCTCTTTTCTAAGATAGCTAACGCGGCCACATAATTTAGGCTTTTGAAATTCTACAATTGTAATTTGAGAGTGCGGGAAGAACATGCACCAACTTTATGCTAGGACTATGAGAAATGAAGTTGGACTCACATATTATCCTCTGGTAGTAAGATCTGTAGCAGTGAGCTCAATGCTTCCCTTTGTTTTTTCGTCCCACGCTGATAAAGCTGCTTTCGTTGCTGGATTTTTTCAACATTTGACGGGTGTTTTGCTCACGGTCAAATTCGATATCTTCCAATCTCTGAAGGTGAGTTAAAAATTATTCAGGACTTCAAGTTTAATTTATTTTATAATTTTAAATCTTCATATTTGGATACTCAGCGTGTGATAAACTAACAGCTTTTTCATTTTTATTTATCATGATATTATTTACCATGATACCCTCCGAAATTAATTATAAACATAACAAAACAGCATGCAAATGCCTGGATCAATAGAGATAGGATTAATATTGGCAAAAAGGAGATGTAATCCAATTACTGGTTGACTTATATAAAGTACCTGTGTTAAAGCAAGTTTTTGCTGTATAGCCATTCGTAATAGCTGATTAAGCGTCCGCTTCTCACTGTCAGCTGCAGCTAGTTGACGTTGCATATCGTCCAGTTGTGTGACATATTCATCACAACGTGCGGCAAACATGGCCCGTAAAGAAGCAAACGTTGCAGCATCCTCCTGTTACAGAATAATCTCAGAATAAACCATATGAAGATCACATTATTTATTATTGTTCTCTTTGCATACCTTCAGGGCCTTGAGCTCTGTACGTAATTTTATCATAGTTTCGGAAACAAACGCTTTCTCGTGTTGGTACTTGCTCTTGAGGTTGGTCAGTGCAACCTGAAATGAAGAAAACACGGAAAATATTATTTTTTAATTCTGCTTCATGTTAAACAGAATTATGGTACTCGCTCATTATCAATGGTTCCCGGAACACAATCCTCCCCCCCATATTAAATTGTCATCTAGTATTATTTTCATCATTTTATGGTTATATAAATGTATATTATATAGCGGAAATTTTTGAAACATTTTATAAAACTAAAGCCAGATTTCCATTTCACCTCTGCAGTGTGCTTGTTGGCTTTGAGAACAGTCCGCAAGGTTGCGATTTGTTCTCGTTTAGAGCTGAGGAGAGAACGTAGTCTGAGAACTTCTTCTTCCAGTATCTCAATCTATCAGTTGCAGAAGACAAGACCAGAATTCATTTCAGCATTTCAATTTCTATGGAGTTAAATCGCAAAAGAAAACCTTACTTGACTTTCATCTTTGTGATCATCAGAAACAGAAGAGTCGGGCGAGGTTTCCAGTTGAAGTTTTTCACCGTTCTCCAGNTTCCTCTTTTCTAAGATAGCTAACGCGGCCACATAATTTAGGCTTTTGAAATTCTACAATTGTAATTTGAGAGTGCGGGAAGAACATGCACCAACTTTATGCTAGGACTATGAGAAATGAAGTTGGACTCACATATTATCCTCTGGTAGTAAGATCTGTAGCAGTGAGCTCAATGCTTCCCTTTGTTTTTTCGTCCCACGCTGATAAAGCTGCTTTCGTTGCCGGATTTTTTCAACATTTGACGGGTGTTTTGCTCACGGTCAAATTCGATATCTTCCAATCTCTGAAGGTGAGTTAAAAATTATTCAGGACTTCAAGTTTAATTTATTT
>QXVX01006369.1:0-25177 GCA_013436065.1 Halocynthia aurantium
CACTTAGGAGTATTGGGAAATACACACTCATCTAGACCAAGCTGTATAAATAGTGTACTGGATACCAGGGACAGTTATATTGGTGACCTAGCATGAGGTTACAGTAACCTCTCGAGTTCGCCATTATTCCTTTAGTTGCTATGAGTAATACTATTTATCAAGCTCTAACCTTTAGTAAGTGGAGGTAGCTACTGCAGTACAAGAGTTTATTGAAATTCATAGTCACTGAATTAGTCACGATAAAGGGTATATTCTATTGAACTACAGCAGTAGTTACACTACAGTTATAACTACAGTAATCCCTCGTCTATCGCTGGTATTAAGTTCCAGAGCCTCCCGCGATAGGTGAAAATCCGCGAAGTAAAAACCACATATCTATTTAATTATTTGAATATATTTAAAGGTATTTAAAACCATTATAAATCATCCACACTCTTATTCACCTAATTAACCTTTCCCACAATCATTTGACCTGTTTTTTTAAACTTTCAGCGCTTGAACATACTAGTACTCTACGGCACGGCATTCATCATGAAATAAAATACATAGAATATTACATTAAAATCCGCGATGTAGTGAATCCGCGAAATAGCAAGGGACGACTGTACTCGGAAATTGTAATTGCTGAATGAATTCCTGCCTAACTAAATTGTATTTGAATATTCAGTGTTTCGTTTTGTTAGTTGTTAGTCAACAAAAATTCCTATATGAAATTCCTAAAGCACCAGATCATCCGAGTGATGAGCTTTATGCTATAAGTATTACTAGTATAACACGTCTCAGTGGGATAACCTTCTAACGAAATGTTACGAAAATGCTACGTGCTGCAAACGTGACGTGACATATTATAACGACTGATGATTATATTCAAAAGGAGCGTCATATTCAAAGTAGTAAAACCATCTACTCAAGGACCGAGATATCAGATAGTTAGTTGTATAGCCGCGTTTGAGTCAGCAACAGAAGCGCGTTTCTAAAAAGCAGAAATATGGCTATCTCAACAAGAACGACTACCCAGGAAAATTCGACCGGGTATTCCTATAGCGACGAAGATATAAAAACTTTTCAAACTCAGAAGACAGTTGGTATAGGAATAGGAATAGTCCTCGGTTTAATGACTTTATATCTTCTCGGGGCTCAAGTGGGATATTTGGTTCGGACAAAAATGAAAGGAAAGAGTCGACGAACATCTTCTAGCTTGCGCCGAAGAAATTCTGCTTCTCAAATAAACGAACGACACGCTGATACTATAGTTGTGATGTGTATATTTGCTTCGCTAGCTGCATTGGTACGTGTTATCATCGATCCTCGAAATATTTTCGGTCACGACCACGACTTCGGATGCTACTTCTCCGCCGCGTATGAGTTTGTGGCATACTTGTTATGTGTCACCGCGATCTACAGTGTGTTATGGCTTAGGCAGCGAATATTTTACAGAGATCCAAGACTGCAGAATCTCAGTTCAAAATTCGTCCGATTGATAAGCTGGCTCATGATCATCTTCTTAGTTTTAACTGCGACTGGAGCGATCATCTTGTTCCTCATAAGCTCAACGCAAAAGGGATCCCCTATCGGTTGCCTAACTGTCCCGACTGACGTCAGTCCGCAGTATCGCTTCATACCCATCGTGCTTGTTGTATTATATCAAGCATTTTTGCTTGGACTTTTTATTTATCCTTTGATTAAGCACCAACAAAGCATCAATGCGTTGAATACGTCAAAAGAAAGAAGAAATCCAGTAATTACGCTGATCAAAAGAGCTACAGTTACATCAGTAGCTTGTATCGTAACAGATACAGTGAGCGGTCTCCTTTTACTTGTTCTAACAAGCGGTGATCCTCTTGGAAAGTTATTTTATGACGTGAATCTAGTTATAAACCTCGTCTGTCTGATATTTTCCTTCCCAGACTGGAGCAAAAGACTAATGCCTTGGAAAATAAAAACAGGAGAGGGAAAAATAAGAGGGGAAACACAGGTATCAGTTATGCCGGACAGTAGCCAGTCTTAAACAACTGTACATATCAATTAAAATTTATATATCGTAGTTACGTCACCACTACACGAGGAAAAATGTTTTATTGTTCATCTCAATCTATGATTGCCGTGAAGTTTGTTTGTTTTAATATTTTGTTATCGAATAAAAAGTTTTGATAAATGATTTTCATAAATTACAGGAACAGGCTGCAAGTTTGTACAGTAAATGGAGGTTCACTGAACTGGCATAATAGCGTATGTCATGGGTATAATATCATTTCTGAATAATACAACGAATATATTCATCACTAATCTTTAATACAATCATAACCAATATCATCGGCACATTGTCATTATTGAAAATAACCTCTGTGAAGGTAACGAGTATGTTGAAGAGAATATTTCGTTTCTATTTTCATAAAAACGAGAAAATTCTCCACCGAGAATAAAAAAACGCACGAATTTTCCAGTAAATAATTTGCATTAATTTTGCATTCAAATGAGGCCGCGCATTTAAATAGGGCCGCTTACCATCATTCAGTATACAATCGCCGAAACGCAATGAACTATCTATGTGACTAATAAGTATTTGGCTGTGTGTGCATAGTACACACAATGAACTTATACAATTAATCATTCTCTCCAGTATTATGACAGTTTGCTGTACTAGCAGAGCGACACGGCCTTGCCCGGGTAAGCCTTTGATGGAAAAGGTCATCTAGGTATCATAATACAGTATCTCAAGAATCTTATTTTGTCTTCTAGAGGGCGTTAGAGGCCTTGCCCGGGTAATCCTTTGATGGAAAAGGTCATCTAGGTATCATCCAGTATCTCAAGAATCTTATTTTGTCTTCTAGAGGGCGTTAGAGTGATCTTAAGTAATATTTTCACGCCTCCAGACAAGAAGGGAACCAGGGCCCTGAATTTCATAGTTCGTGCATTATTCTGGAATACATCAAAGTCTTCATGGCAAATTCGTTAAGGACCCATTACGAAATGACGACGTTATTTGAAGACAAACACAATAGGTCCTTTCACACAACGAAGGAAAAATAGCTGAGAAAATTTTAATCAGCCGGTAATTCAACAGCACCACAACATTAATTCGGGAAAGCATGAGATGGCTGGAGAAGGGTGAAAGGGGTGTATGGTCACAAGGGCGATAGGGGGCAAAACTGTTATAAGGGATGAGTGTTGATTAGCTTGAACATAGTTTGGCTCAAGTCAAATATCGTCGTTATTCCGTCTGGCACCAGCGGTGGGTTGAACCTATGGATTGATTTTGTAACAGCAAATGTGCTAAACAATAGGTAACCAAAATTTGTGGTCGCTATTCTCATAAGAAAGAGAAAAAACGCACATTAATTCTGCATGAGGTCGTTACTAACACGTATAGTACTGTATATTACGAGGTACCGAACGAATGAACTCCTCTCTGACTAATCGGTAATCCGTTACTTTTTGCGCAGCGCACGTTACTATGAATCGAATTGAACGTTTATCATTAATCATTCTCGCAGAAATGATATACCTGGTTGACGTCTTATTATTATATATCATATATCTATCTTACTGCTTCCCAATAAATAATGCTTTCACGCAACAAAGAAAAATGAACAGGGAAATTTTAACCAACTACATCAACAGCAGACAAATAGTAATTCTAGAAGATCTTGAAAGACGGGGCAAAGGTGCTATTGGGAGAGGGACAACCCTAAAATCATGGAAGGTCATAGTTGATTACCTTTAATTCACATCAACTTAGTCACAGTTGAATAAAATAAACCTGAAAATCACTTACATAACCTACTAGGTTCTATGACTGTACTTATCATATACACTCACTTGGATAGTATGTAATATCGGTGAATATTTAAGGTTAGTGAGTTAGCTGGTTGTCGTATTCCTGTGTATAAGTAGCATTATAATTCTAATCATAATCATTCTTAAAGTGTGCTACAGTGAAACCTTATATGAAACGATTTCTATATGAAACGAAATATCGTTGAAAGGAAGATTTATGTAGTTCTACCTCACAACAAGAAACAATAACTGATAGCGAGCTCATTCCGAGAATATAGATGTTACGAGAATTACTAGAGTCCAACAAAACTTTTTACCAGTAACTCCAATATGTATTAAGACCTAATGATTAGGTAAAAAGAATCGTTTCGAATAACCAACAGAGGAAAGATAAAAACGCAGCAACTCGAGCGCTTGGATTGCGCGTGATGTAAAATTATGTTAAATATCACTGTTCAGGCAAATGACATTGGATACTTTGTCGATCAAATCATATCTGTTCGCAGAATACAATAGTTACTATAGGCTCATTACAGAATCAGTGCTTCGATCAGGTTGTTATTATACTGAAGCAGGGGTGTGCGTGCAACCTGCGATCCGCGGGAAGCTCTCACCTAATCGGTTTAAAACTTCTTGTTAAAATTCAATGTGACAAATGTAAAGTTGATTTATTTGATTTGCAAGAAAACCTAATCGATTTTTTTATGCCAGTCACTAGTAGATAGTCGATATGAAATGCAAGTGCAGCTCGCCGTCTAATCCTGTTATAGTATTTATTCGATTGTAAGCCGCACGAAATGATATAAAAAAACAATATGAGCCGCGCTTACAATCGAATAAATACGGTAAGTGTATTTTGTCCGGGAGTGCTACAATGTTGCACACCTCTGTACTAAAGGATTCGTAAAGACTCGACGATCGATGTTTATTAGCAGAGCTATCATGCCCGAATAAGTCTTTAACGCGAAAGATCTCGTGTACATATCAAGATTCTTATTTTGTCCGCATTTGATCCCTCTGTTCCCCCGGGAGCCCGGACCGTGTTTTTGTGCGTGCATTTAAATAATTTAAAATTTAGAAGGTCGGTAGAGCAACTCGGCCTTGAAGAAAAAGATCTTTGATGTATAATAAGATTCTAATTTTTTACGCAAATGAGTGTTAGAGTGGTTCTACGTAGAATTTGATCCTTTCGGTCNATATTAAACCTAACAACTGAAAGTTGGGTATTTACTTTCTTTCTTCTTCAACATAGTGAAAGTAAAACATATCCATTACAGTAGTTCAGTACCAGAATTCCTGGAAAATAGCTTGGTATTTCTTACAACAGGAGAAACTACTAATTATTTACTAGTCAGACCTTATAATACCAATAGTAGATGCGCCTCTAGCGGATTGCGTGATGACCGAAGTGCGTGATCACTTTTCTCCGGTTATATCACGAGAGGGAGCAATACGTAGAATACAGGAAATCCACGATGTCAAAGTACATTCATACAGAATACGACACGCTGAGAGAGTCTTAATAGCACGAGTATGAAAAATATTGATTTGCGAGCGATTTTTATTATGTTATCGACAATTTATTGATTTACAATTTTCCAAGATCTAGGTTTTATCTGATAGATGCATTATATATCAAATTTAATAGGATTAAGTACGTTATTTAGCTGCCTAACGTATGATACCTCGGGGCCATCCTTTCTCTCACTCACCGGTTTTTGCGCCGATGTGAAATCAGGCCATTGTAACGCAGATTATATCTTGCCACAATACAAAACTTTTTCTAATACTACTTAATGTTATTTACAATAATATAACTCACCACGTTTTAGTTCTTCTTTATCCAAGATAAAACGTCATAGCCTCACGTAGGATCTTTCTTATACATTCTAAGAACGACTTGAATAATAAACAGCAGAACACAACAATACTCTTCTGACTCACTGAAAACCCTGCAGTGTAACAGGAGCAAGGACACACCAGGTGACATTTTACGGATCAATGAACAAAAAGGTCATTACTACTACGTCATTACTTCTCAGCACAAGATGGCGGAGAAGGGGATTTGTTTTCGTTTACTAACGGAAATAAATTTGAAAAAATATATACGTGAGATGGCGCTTAAGAGACCAGGTGTTCTTTATCTTCACCTAGTGTACACAAACCATGAACGTATCAACACGCGAGGTGACGATACAGAACAAAGATTCTCTTTATCACCATTTACTGACCAAGGATTTTCAACAAACAAATCCACATGGTGGCAGTGTGATATTGCAAGAATTTTAGCCGTCTTGCTCGTCTTCCCAAAAGCAATATACAATAAATGTGGGTTAGAGTTTGAGTACCTAATGAACATAAATAAAACCTAATTGGCTTAGCGTGCCATACGTTTTCAAAGAAAACTTGATAAAAACTACGAGTTAGAGGTGGTTACTAATTCCAAGACGCTATTCGCAGTCTGAAATGATTTCGGTCAATAAAATAATAGGGTAAGTGAATTATTTGTTCCCATACCCTGAACAATACCCATTTTTATAAACTTGAACAACAAATACACTTAATTTAAGGAAGAAAAATAATACAATTCAATGATGCCCTGAAGGCCTGAACACAGTCAAAGCTCGTTCAACTAGCTTGAATTTATTTGATGGCATCAACTAAATCCCTATTAAAATATAGAGGTATCGTTCGAACTCTGAATGTGCAGTACAAGAATGAACCATGAACAAATCACACTGGAAAGCTTCAGTCAAATTAAGTTCAGTTTAATTAATTAATTAATTAAATCTGTTGCGACGACCAAACACTTTATCTCCTGTGAACAGTTTGTATGTGAGTCTGAAATACCTGAACGATTTCTCGCATATTTCACATTTGAAAGGTTTTTACCTCGTATGAACTCTCAAACTAGTGAAATTTACTCATATTAAGCCACGAACTTCACAGTGATATTTTTTATCAGTTCCTTCATGTTCTTCCTTGAGTAACTTCAATCAATATTTTGATGTGAATGTATTTTCACATACCGAACACTTGTAGTGATTACATGCGNAGGTATGAATCAATACAAGCTTTTGTCTGTACACTTCAATTCTATTCACAGGCTTGTATCATCAACACAAATTTGATGCTACAAGCTAACAAGCAAGCATTACCAATCACAATCTTAATAATATAATCACGAGACTTATTTTCCACCCCATGCCGCTTCGTTATTCGGCTTATCTCTTTCTCCCCTGCGAGTTTACATACAGTAACATTTTCCCATCGTTAAGTATCATGTTTAAGAAGTGATACTACTGCTTCACATATTTCGCAGCATAAAACGTTCGTACTTCTTACGCCATTACATCACCCGTTATCGTTATATTCTCCACTACTATTTGGTCACAGTTATTGCCATCATCAAATAGTTGTACAATTCTAATCCCTATACACTTGCAGTTCATTTTCCTGTGCCATCGTTCCTTATGGGCGTTCCATTTCGTGCAAATTTTGCAAGGCACATGTCATATTGAAATAAATATTCCTTTGTGTGCGTTGACATGCGAAGAGTCAAACTTTCACTCCGTGAAAAATGTTCCTCACAAATCTCACATTCAAACATTTTATAATTCAGATGAATCCCGTATGAATATTAAAATGTGATTTCCAACCAAACGATTTATCACACCAATGCAGTATGAAGAGCTTGTATGTATAATTCCAATGTGGTAAAATGTCTTAAGGATTTCTTACATAAATCACATTCAAAAGGTTTTTCTTTGATTCTCATGTGTCTTTCCATATCTCGTTGGTGGGAAACGTATGCCTCACATCAAATTTGAATTGCGTTTCTTTTGTGTGTTCTATCATGCAAGTCTTCAGTTGATATTTACTTTGACATAGTAATTCACAAACCTGACAATGTATCACCATCTTCTCTTGCAGAGTCCAGATATACTTAAATATTATTTCAATGTACAATACATTTATCTCTACACATTATTTCTATATTATCATCTTGAAAGGTAATAGATAAATCCCAACTGATCGAAAGATACTGTAGCAATGTAGATCACAAATGTATTCATTTCAAGAAGAACATATGCTGTGCAGAGCACATTAATGTAAACCTACCGTCAAAAACTTGCTTAGAATCTTCCTTATACATTCTGAGAACACTCTGAATAGTTAGCGATAGGACACGGCAATGCTTTCTTGGCTCAAAATTATATATTTTAACAGAACCATGACATAATACTGCATTCAATTCAGACATTCTACGGGTCACTGAGCAAATAGGTCTTTACAGCCACCTAAGGATTGTGCAAATAAGTTACGAGTACCGCAAGATAGCAGGTAACACAGATCTTATTTCGCCCACTCACGGAAAAACACTTTAAAGAAAGTATACGTAAGGTAGCGCTCAAGAACTATGTCTTCTTTAGCTCCACCTAGTAAACATAAAAAAGGAGCATATTGAAACGCTGGGTGACAGCATTGAGAGGAATTCCGCCACCTTGCGTGTATCATTCATTCAACAACTAACTGCTAGATGTCCTCGCAAGCCTAGCTCTTTAACATCATCTTACGACTGAAGAAGTTCAGCTAACATATCCACAAGTTGGCAGTTTGACATTGTGAGTACTCTCTGTCCCGACCTACTGAACATAAAATATAAACATATTGAAACGCTAGGTGACAGTATCGAGCAAAGAATTCCGCCACCTTGCGTGTATCATTCAACGAACAACTATCCGCAAGATGTCCTCGCAGATCAAGCTCTTTAACATCATCTAGAGACCAAAGAAGTTCAGTCAACACATCCGCAAGTTGGCAGCATGACATTGTGAGTACTCTCTGTCCCGACCTAGTGAACATAGAATATAAACATATTGAAACGCTAGGTGACAGTATCGAGCAAAGAATTCCGCCACCTTGCGTGTATAATTATTTGAACAACTATCCGCAAGATGTCCTCGCAGATCCAGCTCTTTAACATCATCTAGAGACCAAAGAAGTTCAGCTAATACATCCGCAAGTTGGCAGCATAACATTGTGAGAACTCTCTGTCTCCATCTAACGACTATGATTTCTAATAAATTTTCCGTAAGGGGTCACTAAAGAGTGAAAATAATGCTCTTTGTCTCCATCTCGCGGAAATTCAACAGTAATATTTTAATTGCTTAGTTGGCGGTCAAGATAATGTTTACATCTTTTGAATAGCACATGTTATTGCTTAATTACTGATATTTAACTAAGTAAATCGAAAATGTATGTAAAGTCGATAGGAAAATGTATTTTAAAATCATCAAGATGGCTTCAGCGTAACATTAGAGTGTTTGTGACGAAGAAATTAAATAATTTATCCGTTTCTGAGACAGCAATCTCGTCTGCCCAAAACCAATCTACAATGAATGTGGGTTATAATTTTGAGTACTTGATGAAAATGGATAAAACCTATCTGGCCTATCGTGCCATACGTCTTCAAAGAAAACTTGATAGTTATATGAAAACCAGTGGAGCTATGAACATCGACGGACGCGATAAGGTTTGATTTTATATTGCTTGAAATCTAGAATGTAGTTCAAATTTTATAAACTTCAGACTCGAGAAAAGCTTGTAAATTATTTCTTGCTGACTCTTCTAGTTATGTATTGCGGACTCTTTGAAAACAGATAAGTTAGGCTAGGTTTGCTGTTGGTTTGTTACCACTAATCCTCACCCAAAGCTAACATCACCTAGGCTACCAAACATAGCCTGGTTTCTGAGAGGCCGCACAGCACTACTAAACTTGTACCTTATTATAAAGGTCCGCATTGAACATCCTAATCAAGAAGATATCATTGACCATTACGAATACAACATGAGGAGAGTTGCTTTCAAAGTTGTATATATTGGATGGGACTACTTGGCATATGCTTGGTCTGGCAGAGCAGATAAAACTTATAAAGGCCACACCAACGTGGTAGAAAGAGTTTTTCTTGAAGCACTAAGCCGGCAGCAATTGGTAAAGAGAATTGGACCGAGAATAAAACTGGACAGGGCCGGGAGAACAGACCAGGACGTGAGTGGACTATCACAAGTCATTTGTGCTGATGTGAGGACTAATTTAAAGGAAGGTAAGTGGGTCCAATTTATAATATTTTGTGAGATAGTATTGCTAGGGAGACATGGCCTGCAGTAAACTATTTCACTACCAAACTAGGCTGTACATTGCCTCTAATGTCATCTCTTGACAAAGGATAAATATTTAATATACACACATTCTCCTGTAATGAATCTTCTAGATAAAGATTCAACAAAATGATTTTTCACTTAGAAACTAATTCTCATTGATAGGTTATGGTGTGTGGTCCATACAAGGGAGAAAATATGGAGAGGCAAATTTGAAAAATAATGCAGAAGGAACTGAATCAAACATCCAGGATTCAACTGAAAATTCAAGCTCTCCGGATAGTCAGTTTTCCATTACCGATACGGAGCACGATATGGAAGAACTTCCATATTTGGACATGATGAACGAAGCTCTTCCTCTCGACATACGGGTCGTAGCTTGGTCACCCGCATCCCGTTACTTTTCTCCTCGATACGCATGTAAAAGTCGAACTTACAAATACTTTTTTCCTCGCGGAACCGCAGACATTGAACTGATGCACGAAACCGCCCAGAAATTAGTTGGCGAACATGATTTCAGAAATTTTGGTAAGTTGTCGAGCGAGAACATACACGCCTCGTATTTGAAAACAGTACATGAAATCAATGTCGCTCCTTTACCCCATCATGTGGATCCTACGCTGCCATCTTTAGACATTTGTGTACTTACAGTAAAAGGCTCGGGTTTTATGTACAGACAAGTACGTTTATTGATGTACGTATTGAGTGCAGTGGGGACAGGCTTGGAGCATCCATCAGTCGTTGATCGACTACTCGACGTCAATGATGAACAGGGCCGACCAGCGTACGATTCCGCAGACGCCTACCCTCTCCTTTTTTACGACACAGAATTTGATGAAAATGAAATTCATTGGAGATGGGACCAGAAATCTTTATCAAGCACAGCTCAGATTATTGCGAGTATGTGGACGGAAAAAGCTCTGAAATCGCAGGTTTTAAAAACTTGTTTTTCCCACATTTTGGATAAAATCGAAAACGAAAATACCAAGCGAATTGTTAAAGATTCTATACTCAAAAATCTGACCAGTAGTGACCAGTGGAATCGCAGTTCAATTTTTGATAGGAGTTTATCTAGTAGTGTTAAAGAACGCCAAGAGAAAGAAACTGAGAGAGACATTCGACGTCTTCAGAATAAAGGGAAATACGATTATGCGGCCCAATTACATAAACAATTTAAATCGGAAAATTAATGCACGGCAACCCCATTTTAACGAGAGCGTAGTGGTACATAAGTATCATCGTAAAGTATGACTTCATTTTCATCTTTCAATGGTCTCTTTCCAAGCACTATTTGGGAAATTTAATATCTATTTTCTTGCTTTTGCTTTCAATAAATGCAGTACTTTGAACTCTGAAAGTTTCTTATAGAACTTGTAGTCATTCCTAGACCCCAAAATTATTCTGTACATGATTTATTTTCATCTCACAAAAGCAGAATGTCTCGTTACCACAAGAAATTGAGTGTTGTCACATATTAAGGTCTTTTAAATTCTGGACAGATACATGGAAATAGGGCACACAAGCACTTAGGAAGCTATGTAGTAAATAATCATCCATAGCAGTGTTCGACTTGGGTTTTGAGAACTAGGGGGCTGCAAAGGTTGATAAAGCCGAAGTCAGGAAGGAAGGGTAGATGTTATTGAAAAGTAATCCTTAATCCACAATTAAACAGGCAGCTCTGGAATGAACAATAAACGTAACCTACATCAATAATACAGACATGTCCACAATGTCTATGAACTTTTCAGATTCCCTTAAATGAGTTTATCAGGACGCGAAAGGCAGATCTTCACGTCACCATCATTCTCGGTGCAATCGACATGGACATCAATTCTTGGAAGAGAAGTTTGCACGCGTAAGGCATTCGTACCTGGGTTATATGGGTCTTGTTCTTGCAACCGCGGCACTCGAAGGTGTGTGAACGAAGGTTTGCTATGGCAATGAGGCCGCACAAGTTGCAGACGTGCACACGGTACGGATCTGATGCTTCGAACAAACGTTCTTTTAAGAACTGAGCGGCTCCGTGAGCAATTTGACAATCTCTTTCCATTTCACCGAATCTCAATCCACCATCCCGAGATCTACCTTCCATAGGTTGTCTGTTCAAAATTTGTACTGGCCCTCTTGCCCTGGAATGAATCTTATCATCAACCATATGTTTGAGACGTTGGTAGTAAGTCGGTCCAAAAAAGATCTGGGTATTCATTTTCATCCCTGTATGACCGTTGTACAATACTTCATTACCCCGTTGTTGGTAACCATATTCATGCAACAGATTCGAGATTTTTTGTACGTTTACAGTGTCATTGAACGGGGTAGCGTCCCCTATTTCACCCTTATTTGAAGACACCTTCCCTTGCAGACACTCGATTAAATGGCCGATGGTCATACGGGATGGGATAGCATGAGGATTCACAATCAAGTCTGGCTGGATACCCTCGCATGTGAACGGCATGTCTTCGGCACGGTATGTAATGCCGCAGGTACCTTTCTGGCCGTGACGACTGGCGAATTTGTCGCCGATTTGTGGAATTCTCACAGATCTGACACGAATTTTAGTAAACTTGTATCCGTCCTGGTTAATACTGACCATAACTTGGTCAACTATTCCTGTTTCACTCGTACGCAGGAAAGTGGAAGCATCTCGCTTTGAGAATCTTCTCGTGGTGCCTTCTAATTCATCGTCGTTTTCTGGCAACGTTACGGTTTTTCCAATAACCACATCGTCGCCGGATACTCGTATTCCTGGTGAGATGAGGCCATCATCATCCAGTTTATCATAGATAGCATTCCTCATGCCGGTGCATGAAGCTCTCTCCGGTCTTTCGAAAGTTTCCTCTTGGTCGTATGCCTTCTTGCTTTCAGAATCCTTGTAGGATCTGTAGAACACAGATCGAAATAATCCTCGGTCGATCGAACTCTGATTGACAATGATAGAATCTTCTTGATTGTATCCAGTGTACGAAGCGATTGCTACGATGGCGTTGATGCCGGCTGGCAATTCACGAAATCGGAGGTATTCCATTGATCTTGTTGTGACAAGTGGCTTTTGTGGGTAATACAAAACATGTGCTAGGGTATCCATACGAACATGAAAATTAGTGATGTAAACACCCATTGCTTGCTTCCCCATAGCACTCTGATACGTGTTACGAGGAGACTGATTATGATCCGGGAAAGGGATGATGGATGCACAAACTCCGAGAATCATAGCGGGATGAATTTCGCAGTGAGTGTAAGTTGAACAATACTGTTCTCCTTTGTCCTGTAAATCTTCCGGGAACATAGCAAGCATGATCGTTTCCTCCTCCAACGTATCTATGTATTCCACAACTCCACTCGCAACGAGATCCTGCCAACTGTAATTGTTGTACTCTGATTCCTTGAGCAGATCGATGTGCCGCTTCTTCAAGAGGAGTTTCTGGTTCTCGACGATCAGGAGAGGTCTGCAAATTCTTCCAGCATCAGTATAGATCCGGATCTCGCGTTCTCTGATGTCCCGGACCATCGATACTTCCGACACGATGATGTCCATTTGTCGACGTAATTTCCTCAGCGTGTTCATCAACTGATCCGGATCTCTGTGGATTCCGACCCAGCAGCCGTTCACAAAGATTTTTGTAGCGTCTGCGATGGCTGAAGGCGAGATTTCTTCTAAGTTTTCCATCGACCATTCCTCTAAAAATTCCAGGATAGGACTCGGTTGCGATCCGACTGAAATGTAAGCCATCAAGGCTAGGTTTTTCACCAGACCTACTGCATGACCTTCTGGTGTTTCTGCTGGGCATATCATTCCCCACAGAGTGTTATGAAGCTGTCTGGGTTTTGCAAGTTTACCATCTCTACCTATCGGAGAGTTTAGTCGACGAAGATGAGACAGGGTGGAAGCGTACGTCAATCGATTCAGCACTTGAGATACCCCGGCCCGAGCCTGATGAGCCTTTTTTTGATCTCCCCAATTTCCAGTAGCGAGGGAATACTTCAATCCGTCTGTAATTATCCTGGTTTTAATCGCAAGCTCGAGATTGAAGTCTTTTCCTCTGTCGATAAATTTCTGAGCATAAAGTCTGACTTCTTTCATCAAGTTACGGAAGAGACCACGAAATAGAAATGCCAACAAGGGTCCGGCAAGGTCAAGACGTTTGTTACCGTAGTGATCACGATCGTCCAGCTCTCGTCTGCCCAACGCTGCGACCAGCAAACGATTGACAATGTAGCCGAGAAAATAAGATTTCTTTGTTTCGCAGAAATCGCTAATTCCCACATGAGGGAGCATTTCTTTTTGCAAGATTTCTCGAGCGTATTTTATTCTTTTTTCTTTAGTTACGCCGGGTTTTGCTCCACGAGACCCGATGAAATTTAGAGCAACATTTTGTTCTTGGATTACGAAAGCCTCGTCAAGGGATGGTTTGACCATTTCCATAATTTCAGGATCATCAAAATCATAAATGATATGTTCCAGGATGTCACGATCCGACACAAAGCCAAGAGCACGGAAAACAATGATTATTGGAATCTCTTGTCGAATGTAAGGAACTATTGCCGTTATTCTTTGCCCTATGGCGCTTTTCTTCACCCCTTGCCCCCCTCTAGCAAGCATGTTGACCCACATAGTACTGGTAGGTCTTGAACTGTGTTCAAGACAGCTCCTAATCTCGGCAGTGAACGCATACTTCGAATCTTTCTTTTTAAAAACATAGACCGTGTTCGAGGCCATTTTTTCCTGAGCGATCAGGACTTTCTCGGACCCGTTGATGATGAAATAACCCCCGGGGTCGAGAGGGCATTCGTTTAACTCAGTCAAATCACGGTCAGTCAAATTACTGAGAAGACAGTAAGTGGATCGCAACATGATTGGAATCTTACCGATGAAAGTTTTCTGATGTTGCGTTTCAACAGGTTCTTCATTATGTTTTATGACTGTTTTAGTGATATCTACATAAAGTGGGGCAGAATATGTTAAATTTCTGAGTCTTGCTTCGTTCGGCATCATTGGACTTGGAGCTCCATCTTTCTCCCAATGTGTCGGTTTGGAAAGATAAATTTGCTCGAATTTTAAAAGATATTTGGTCGGGGTCACTAATTCTGTCGTCGTATGTTGAGCTTCGGCTTGTAATTCGATTACCGGAGCGTCTTCGACAATTCTCTGGACAGACATTTGAATAAATTCGTCGAAGGAATCGAGCTGCTGTCGAACGAGACCTTTTTCATCGAAATAAGAACTGATAACGATCCAGCAAGCCTCCTGCCATAACTCTGGACAGATGTCATCATCATCTTCTCCGTCTCGAACTTCTAAATCGTCTTCTTCAAACATTTTCACTTGATTTTTAAGAACTGTTCTTTTTACTGAATACTTACACCATGAAAGTATGAAGTAAGAACACTTCGCGCTAATATCAATTTTACATATAACATGGAGAAATATTCCAGAGATATTTAACTCCGCCAAGAATTGATACATAAATGTGGTTTTCGAAACTTAGTTTTCCTAGATCGTCAGATCTATCCAGGGTACCTAAATAGTATTCGTATTGTTTTAATAAGAAGTATTTCTCAATACAGTATTAAAGAAGTTAATTGTACTATCGTTGTAGACTTCTTGTAGGTACTTTAGCATTGGAGTTACTATAGCCTTACAAGTTTTATGTAAGACTGAAATTTTATGATTGCACCTTTGCATCACCTAGCGGTTCAAAATTTTCAGATCAGCTATCAGTAAAAAATCATACCTCATGAAATAAAATCATTATAAGAAATACCCGACTTTGTATACCATTTGAAGACACCCTAATTGGCCTATTTGAAAGACATTGGTCCTCTACACATGTTACAATTGGTATAATATGTCACGTAGCGTTTTTTAGACCCCCTCTCACACTGACTATGTAGCAATAAGCAACACTTATTTCAGTGGAAAATATTTAACTGTAGCTGGGTTTGAAGTAAAGGTTTGCACAGGTAAAGTGAATTGGTATATTAAACCAGACTATGAAAGCAACACCGTATTCTAAGTATTTTATTCCAAGAATAATTTTTCAAACTAAATGTTGTACAGCAAATCAAGTAATACATAATACAGAAAAAGAAACCAAAAATTTCATTCAAAATATTGTAACAAAAGACAAAATTTGTACGACGACAGGGGCCAATGGGTAGAATGCATTTTCCACTAATAGTACATATCATAGTTGTATTATCAAGTCACTTTAACTATCTATTATAAAGCTGAGGTGCAAATTACATAGTGTTGATTATAAGGAAAATAAGACATAATCTGGAATCCAGAAGACTGAAGGGAGTATTGGAACATCAGAGATATTTTTACCCAGAATTATATAAGTATCTCAGAGAAGACACTCAATTAGAGTTACTACATATCAGAAAATGAATAGAAAACATTTCTTAACTTATCCGGCCTTGCATTTTAGAAAAGACTTTTACCCTGATATACATATCATTTTTATAGTACTTACAACATTAGGCATCACCACAAGCAGGTTCCCATTTCAAATCTGAACAAAACAGCATTAGCAAAAGAATAGCTTCCACATTACATATTAATCATGCCTTTGTGTATTGCTTTATTTCATCTCAATGCTTTAAATGTGCAAACACTGGTCAAATCAGTTATTTTATGGAAGATTGTTGTGGAATAGTATTAAGTAATGGTAGTACATATGTAGGCACAGTAAAGAGAAAACATTTTTTGTATAAAAAGTAAAAAATGTTACTTTTGGCTCGACATTATTGAAGATCTTGTTAGAGTAGAAAAGCATTTCCCAAATTATAAAGAAAACATTATTGTGTTGTGTTAAGTATTCCCAAATAATTTTGTGGCATAATATACATTTGGGAACGTTGATAAGGCTCTATAAATTAAGGGATCTACACGAGATAATTTTATAGCGAACAAAAGTGCAATAATTAACAGTACTTTTGATATTAACGAGGTATCTCTTGTCGAATTTAATAAAAATTTCTGGACAGACAGAAAATACCTCTTATTGTGAGAATAGATTATAAATAGTGATAAAATGCGCAGTACCAATGATAACAGAACGATAACCTGTGGCTGTGGCCAATTTGATGATCTCCAAAAGAGATTTTTTCTTATAAGCAAGAACAAAGAGTAAGTGCAGTAACTTATTACGCATGTTGCAAAATTTCAATTTGAAATAATCGTTCAGTAGTTCAAAGGTTATCGTTTTAATTTCATATTTATACACACCCATACTCAAACCATAAAGTGCTTTTTTCTGATTCGTTTGAGTTCTCCTCCGGCTTGGGTTTTGTCGGTGTGGGAGGTCGCCTGGCGGGAGTGCCATGTGAATCGTTATCATGCGACGGTCTGTTTCTCCTTAAAGAATTGGTGTCGGGGACTACATCTCTCCTTATGGGACTTGGTACAATATCTGGTGGTACATCCCTTCGCGTAGGGGTGAGGGATGAGGGGGTAGTGGGTCGCATAGGATTAACAAGAGCGACCTCTACCGGTCTCGAAGAAGTTGGCGTAGAAGTTAGATTACTGCCGACAGAATACGCGCCGGAACGTGGCGTGGTTGTGCGACGTGCCGGACGTGGCAGAGAGGCACTGGAGTAACCGCTACCAGAACTAGCTTGAGACACAGGTCGTCTCGATGTTGGTGTTTGGCTTCTTAATGGTGTAGTGTGTCCATTGGATTGATTTAAATTCGAAGTATTTGCGAGGGAATTGGACGATCCCCTTGTACTGTTCAACCTTTCGCTGGCACTCAATCGGCTCGAGGCACTGCTGGTAGGCATGTCATTCTTAGGTGTTGTTTTCGGGGTGAAGCGGAGGGATGTGGATTGGGACGTCAGGTGAGAGTAAGGACTTGTGCCACCCGACGGTTTGTCAATCATGCTGGTTGGTCTAGCGTTGGGGTTCGTTCGAGGTCGTAGGGTCACACTGGTTCGGTGACTTTGGTCATGGTTGACTGCATTTCCCTGAAATTATTGGAATAGGGGAATTTTAATCGAATAAATAAAGGCATGTACTTGCAGTAGGTAGAATTAAGTATTTCATATTGAAAATCGTTATTAAAGGGTTAGAGTTAATGGTAATGGACTTATTAAATGAATGAAATTTCCAGAAATTTAGTTATTTTATAAACAGAATTATTATTCAGTTTAGTATGTTAATGTGATGTCAATTTATTATTAAAAAATTGCTAAATATCTCTTATAGTAATTATTAATCATTAAAATTTAGGGGATAATTTAAATATTGGACAGTTAGAATGAGGAAGATAAAACCAGTAAAAAAAAATACAAATCAATGATACACAAACGCATGCAAATGCTGTAGGAATGATACTGCTGTTATTTGGCACTCGATGAATGCAGGTTAATTCATGTTATATATTAATAAGAAGTCTAGAATCCAGACTTGCATTTGAATGAAGATCATAACTGAATATTATTATGGATATAATGTGATATACAACATTAGTTCTGATTTTCAGTATGTTGTTGTATGTGTCTTATCATGTTTAACATATGGAGGGTAAGAAAAAGGTGGAATTGTTTGGCCAAAATGAACTGAATGCTAAAGGGATTTGATTCTAATTTTTCAACTGTACATGATTAGAGTTCATGACCTCACTCAAACTGAAATGAATCACAAAAAAATGAAAAATGTATGAAATAATTTACAAGCCATCACATGCAGATTCACAGCAAAAGTAAGTCTGTGCAATATTAGATCATATATATTTATATAATTAGTCCAAGTATAGAGCGTAATAATCTCATATGTAGAGCAAAGATGGGAGCTGATAGAAAGGGAATATAAAGAGCTCAGAGGGAGAGAATCAAACTCTCGATTACATATAATAATATCTATTTAGTTTAATAAACTACAAGTATTTTATTTAGTTTTTCTATATATAGCCGTATTAATTATTTTAAATAATATAAATTATTTCCAGAATTTAAGGAGATCGTAAGGATTGAATTTGAAGAATTTTAAGCGATTACAATCATCAAGTAGGTCATCCAACATTTTTATCATCCATATTTCATCAAATTCGTTATAAAATCAAAGAGAATTTTTATGTTAGTCTGCTCCTCAATAAGAGGAATAATTTGAATGAGTACAGTTGTAATTTGAATGTGCATGATCTCAAACGAAAGTCTTCATAGTTGACTCATTAGTGAGAAACAAATTCAAAGTGATTACGGGAAAAACAAACGATGAGGTGCTATGAGAAAATACGAAGGGTTAATTTACACACGAATAACCAAACTTCCTTGTTCATCTTGACGGCGAAATTAACCCAGAGGCGACAAGTCGAAACCTGATGAGGTTCGGATACAAGAGAAGGAAGTGTGTGTGTGTGTGTGTGTAAGGAATATATGCTTGAAAATGTTTTACAAGTGAAGTTTCAAGGAAGTAGATTTTAATGTTACAATTTTATACAGTATGAGATGGGTGGGAAACTTTTAGGCTTGTTCATTAGCATCCCTTTCCCAACTTCAGCCTCACAGACCTTGGCATTCCTCTAAAACCCATTTCATCCCCTGCTGTTAAATGATATGGAAACAAGATTTCTTAAACAATGGGTAGTAATAAAGTATAGTTTGGTGTTGAAATAATACACCCCTTACAAGACCCCTCTTCCCTGCTAGGATGTGACCCATCCACACAAAGTATTAAGATTATTATCAAACAAGACCTCCAATATATCAGGCTTTTTGTTAACTGGTTCAATATCAAATGTCTCTTGCAGAAATTGTTCGAGGGAAATAACTTCACTGCCAGGAGACCTCGGTCTCCGTCTCGGCTTCGGTTCTTCATTTATAGGCTCGGGTAGTGGCTGTACATGGGCATATGGTTGCCGAATATATATTTAATTTTTACCGTATGAAATATGGGGGATAATGTATGTGTTAGTTTGCAAGTATAACAGAAATGGTGTGGTAGTTTGTTATAGTAAAGGATATACAGGATGTAAGTGTAAAATGTATATTAAATGAATGTGGTAAATTTGAACATGAATATAAGTTAAGAAATGAGAGAGAGTATATGTTTGCAAGTGTTCGCAGATGCAAGAGGTGTGTGAAGAACGATATTTTTGAAATATCAAGAGAGACATGGAGAAAAAGAAAATACAAAAAACAATTGGTTAGAGAACGAATAAAATAAAATAGTCTCGTTTCCACGGAAACACACACCGTACTGCGGATTCTCCCTGCTGCACTCTAGTGGCAGGACTATTCTGGAACATTGAAATTTCAAAAGCAAAAACAACAATTAGGTAAACCAATACAGCAAGACACTTGCTATTAAAGGTGGAGGGGCTAGGGTGGGAAAAAGATGATAAGGGGGATTAAGGGTAAGGTTTAGGGGCAAGCAGCTTAAGTTTTCATCATCAGAAACTCATCACAGTCTTTTACGATATAAAGTCAAACACTCATTAGTAAATACAACTACAAAATATCTAAAAACTTAATCTCATATATACTGGATCAACAATTAAATCGAAACACCTAAAAAACTTTTTCAAAAATCTAGCACACACACTCACAGACAGACACTCAATTACAATCACCTCATCTTTCCCCAAATCACTCTGCGATCTGACAACATAAATCATCGCCTCTCTTTTCATATCTTTGTCTTTGGGGCTGGGCGACTCCCGTCNAGGTAAATATTTGATTGTGAGATTTATAGTCATCTTTGGACAAGTACAAGGAAACAGTGAACAGGATGAAGTGTTGTGGAATGCAGATCAGTGTTAAAATGTTTAATTAAGTTTACCATGCAATATTCAAAGTTTCTATTGCAATTATAAGTGTGATATTAGTAAGAGAAGATGAGTATGCGTGGTTAATACCTAATGACCAGAGTAACAAGGCAAGACTACTAAAGCAAGCATAGAACTAATTTGTGAATAAAAGCAGCTTAAAAGCAAATGATTTTGAAAAGAATTAAATACACAACTTCCTCGATTCACGAGTGAGTTACTAATTACTGAAGCTCATTTAAAAATTCTTTAATTGAAGCGCATTGTTACTGGGTTACTGAGTCGTAGGTGATGAGTTAAAATATTATTACAGAGTAGTTTGATTATAAATAAACGAACTACCAGTGCATATGGTAAAAGTATTGCAGACCAACAAATTTCGTGAATATTTTGGTTTTTATTCATTATGTTATACAAAATAAGTCATACTGTGCATTCAAATAGCTATCTAGGCTTAGGTTGAAGCTCATGAGCTACAGTATCATTGGATGCTTATAAACTTAATGCGATTAACGAGAAATATCTCTCGTAACTTCGAATCCTCGTAAATCGAGAAAGTAGTGTACCATGCCGTAATAAAGCAGCAAGGTTAGGATTGGAATTACAGGAATTGAAAACATGCATTCCTACACAGGTTTCATACTGACCTTTGACATGGTTTGCATTCAACCTGATATCTACAGTTCCAGTGGCTGAAAGAGCATTCAATGCATTTGTGGAATAAGCCATCGATCCTCCGAGTCTTCCTCTCCTTTTTCCATCCTTGACATCATCTTTGCCACTCGGATCAACTAAAAACATTGAATCGCAAGGTTAATATCCTTTCAAAAAGACTTTAATACACTTTATAGAACGGTGTTATTTAAAGAAGGCAATCGTCACCGCATAATGTTAATAGTAAGCTAGGTGTTAGTATGTTCTACCTATCCAGCAGGCAGTTACCCGGAATAACATATAAGATAAGCCGTGATCCATTGATTCAATGAATAGAGAAAAGGTTCAATATTATATAGATTACAGTGCAAGATTATAGTTGTACTGCAAACAATGTATTCGGCATTTAGTTAGTCTTGGGCCACTAAACAAACTAATGTGAGTAAATTACGTAAAATAAATTAGAAAATTTTCAGTCATTCCTGCCAGTGAAAAATAAAATTCAATCCACAATTATACAAAGGGAATCTCCAATCAAAATTGGTAACAAGGTAAAACACAACAAAGAAATTGAAAAATAATAAAGTAATCACCAAAACACCGCAATGGAACTGAAAAGAATAGAAAAAGGTAAAATACATGTTCTACACCACACGGATAAATAAGAATAAATAATTATGTAGTAGGTATATATCACGATACAGTAGAAGACATTAATCTGGATATATTTTTTATTATTCCTAAGAGCTTCTGTAGTTGATCATATCCATATTTACATTAAATATACTTGGCTTTATGTCATCAGTGATTCAATACAGCTGTCTTTATGTGATTTCGGAACACCTTCTCCAATAAATAATAATGTCTACATAATCTATGTGTACATAAAATACTAAGAGCAATAACTTACTACTGAAAATGGACAATATGACAAGCATGACAAGCAAATTCTCGGTATATATTCCTAAAATCATATGCTACCTATGCAAGCAGTGCTCAGTGTACAAGTCCATGCTCATTTCATCAATGATGCAAAGCAGATAAATCAGAAACAAGTTAATGCAAATTGTTGCATAAGGCTTTTAAGATGCTTTGCCGAAGAGAGCTTAGTGAGCTAATAATAAGCAAATGCGAGTGACAAACTATGTAGATATTGGAGAAAAAGAAGTAGCCAACTAAGAAGTATTGCTGCATTGTCTTTCTGTGACATCACACAGATGAGACGGAATAGTTTGAACATAAAAAAAGAATCTCGTCCTTGTTCTTGTGGTTAAAAATCTTCCGTTTTAAATGTAAATTTTTGATTGAGCTATAAGATTCCCATGTTATCAGAAAGTCATCCTTTTATAAGACCATTTAATATGACAATTCTAATTTATGAATTGAAAAAAATAGGTTTTGGTATAAGTTATTTAAAGTTACAACGTTAGAAAACATTAAAGCCCCAAAAACCA
The DNA here is from genome assembly GCA_013436065.1 of Halocynthia aurantium. Taxonomy (NCBI): domain Eukaryota; kingdom Metazoa; phylum Chordata; class Ascidiacea; order Stolidobranchia; family Pyuridae; genus Halocynthia; species Halocynthia aurantium. The sequence continues at coordinate 22,817 of QXVX01006369.1, forward strand.
TCTTTTCTAACATCATCAATATTCCTTAAATGCAGGATATAGTGCTCACACTGAAGACATATTACTATTTGATTATCGTTAAAAAATGTCTCCTATAATTTCGCGTTACATATCGAAGAACACTAAATCACCTGAATACGCTACCATGCTTCCTACAAGAAAAAAGATATTCGGAAACAGCAACTACCATGCAAAAAAAGATTTAACGACAAGACAAAAAGCACCAGAAAAATATTCGCTCGAATTCTGGGAAGACACCACCTCGCACATGGCTTTTTAGGGGTAAAAACGGGGGTTTCTTACGTGTGTATGATCCTCTTTTTTGCATGGGATAAAGGCGTCGCAGTTGATTAAACAATTTCATGTTCCTTCTCATTTTCCGAGATGATGATGCTGAATGACATCACAGAAACACACGACAAAGTACGTTAGTTGATGTGAATATGAAATTAAAACTAAAGAGATACGTGGGCAAAACTACAAAGCATGTGAATGTGAAACAGTACAGATATCCCATGATCCCTGCAATTGGTTTAAAGGACAGATTTCTGAATTCAATTTTACCAAAACTGAGAAATAATTTTGACGGGTTTCGAAGAAAATTACGTTTTCTCCATTATTATTTTGGATGGCTTTAGAATAGGTTCAAAATTTGATAGAAACGAATGAAGGAGAAACATTCAATTCATTATTGCTATGGCCTAATTTCTCTTTGGGAAATGTTTCAGCACAGTCTGAGGGTAATAAAAAAAAGGGATTCCAGGATAAACTGTGATTTTAATTAACTTATTAGCAGGATTTTATGATCATGGAACTTGGGAAACCTGTACTGACGAACTGTCATATAGGTGCGATAAAAGCATAAGACAGCAGCGAATAAACTTGGTGAGCTATGTGAATGTAGTGAATAATGTCAGTGTTGACTATCCAATTCAATTCAATTGTGAATGAATGGTGCATACTCCATATGTGAATTATTTACTCAAATACAGAGAATATTCATGGACATTGTGTTGAAAGAAACATAGGTAGAAGTAGTTGTAAGTACTAAATATTAAACAGCAGAAATGAATCTGAATCCTATGAAAGAATATAACTAAGTACACCTACGTAAAGAGAACCTACAAAAGTAAGTCGAATTTTCTACAGTAAGTAAATCAAAAGTAGATCTAAATCTTCACTATTTCACTCAGATTGAAATTAACTAGCCAACAAGTCTACAGACTATTCTACAAATTTAAAAATCTAATAATCCAAGTCAGCAGACTATTGTTAAGTCGATTCTGCATAATAAATGTCTGGGTTAATGAAACTACCATATTTCAGGTGTTATTAGATAACGAAAAAACAATGTATGGTGGGTACAGTAAGGTAGGTTTGATACAGTTTACACATATGCTTAAACAACAGCATTTGTAAGAAATTATGATGCAAGTTGATGAGAACACTATTATTTAATGAATGATGTTTTTCTGAACACATTTACTTGCTTGTGATGAAAAATTATCACCAGGCAGAGGGATTGAAAAATTTATCAAAGTCTGAAAGTCTGAAATTAAGTAAATGTTCTCTGGATGAAATACACTACATCATTTTCATGGTTTTCACCACTGCAAACTATATTATAATATTTTGTGAACTAGTGAATCCTACAATGCTTGCTAAAACAATACATAACCTAACGGGAGATCCAGAGTTGCATCTACTGAGCTATATCAGGATTTTATCCCACATTTCTATACCGTCATACATGAAAAATTGCGACTAATCGGATGCTAGTTTAGATTCAAACAAACCAATGATATTGCTCTCACCTGAAGAACGACGGTCGCTAGATTCCGCAGATTCGAGAGATTCAGTGTCACGGTCTGAGTGTTTCGGGGTTGTGAACTCTTTGTTCACCTGATTCGTTGATTCTGATCTCGGGACGTTTGTGACAAGTTTACTCGTGGACATCGCAGTCATAGCTGATGGTGGAAGACCGTCTCTTCTTCTCCTGCTGTCGCTTCCTTTGCTGAGATTCTGAAAAGTCTTCTTAAGTGTTGCTCCAAATCCTTAAATCATGAAAGCAGAGAGTTAACATTTCAAACAGCATTTTCTCATTTAAACACGGGATAGTTGTTTGTATTATATAACAAGGATATTATGTCCAATGCAGAAAATACATCATTTGGTTAGCAAGGTTTATGGATTTGAGATTTCCCACTGAAAATCCTAAGTAAGCCCACAACAGAATTAGTGTAAAAAGGAAAAGCTTTTCTAGTTATAGGTATATATCCATATTGGGAACGTCAGAGATGTTTAAAACTGTGGGGAATTCGTGTTATCCTGGCCGCTAGGGGTGACATTCTCGAAGCATGC
>QXVX01006378.1:0-11403 GCA_013436065.1 Halocynthia aurantium
TCGCATTGAAACCTGTTTGTTTACATTATTATACGAAGCACTCACATCACATATACTGTGCTACAGTAACTAACTAATCAGTCTGAATACGTAAAATAAAAAAAGGAAAATGAAAAATAAATCATCAGGGTTCGAAAAAAATAATTATTAAATTACATCAACCGTATACTTTACTGCACGTAATTCCTCGGGCTGATATTCAGAGCTCGAAATTAACATTCAATTATCTAGGTCTGATGAAAGATGTTTAAATCGTCGGTAAACTAAACGAATATTATCGATGCTGTAAGTAGACATGAGGTATTCGCAGAGGTAACCAATAATATGTAAGTAAACATTATGATTCAGTTAAACTTACTGAAGTCATAATAGATTGTGTTATTTTTTCAAAATAAAAATTTCTTTCACGCTTAAACTGCAGTCAATTGCCACGTAGTGACTTTGACACTCTTTCCGCCCCCCTGTGTTCCTACATTCATTTTTCGAAAGAAAAATTCTTTTCACGCTTAAACAGCAGCCAATAATTTCCTTTGTGACGTAGTGACTTTCCCACTCTATGGGCGAACGAACATCTAAACACATACACAATTCTTCTTTTCAGTACACTGATTGTAAGCCGCACGAAATGACGAAGAAAGAAAACATAAGCCGCGGCCTACAATCGAATATATTCCTCTGTATCCGCAGTTCCAAGCGCAAAAAAAATCAAAAAATCAAATAATCGGGGTTACACTGTACTTGAATATATGCATTCAGATAATCCGACTGAAAAAGATTGAAAAGCAAACAGAACATATTTACAAGATATCACATTCCCATACATTTTCACTGTTGTTATCCGAGTATAATCAAGTCTGCTGAGACAGTGCAAGTAGAGATTCTACTGTATAATATAAATAATGTCTTGCTTGAAAACGATTATGTCTCCGCGATGAATGCGATGAATGCGATGAATGCGATGAATGTGATGAATGCGAGAAATTCAAGGCCTCGTATGAGCGCTGTAATATATAGCTCAAAGATTTACTATGTAATACATATTGCCAATATTCATGTGTCATTAATATCATCACTTTCAGAGTAATTAATGAATCGTAAGTTTTCCTGTTGCTAGGAAATGTTGAAATTGAAATGGTCACTTTACTCAAGTGAATATAATTCCAGGCAATATAATTCGTTTTGTTATTTTTTATGTGGTAATTACGTCATTGGTGTGATGTGATGAATACACTGCAATTAGAATAACTCTAATTGCGAAAAACCACTTGTGTCCCTCGAGATTTTTGTTTGATTAAAACTTCGTCACTGGATGACAGTTGCAAACTACCCCATAACACGAACATTTTCGGATGACATCGATGAACAAGATCTGCAGTTGTTTGCACGTCGTTGCGCGAAGGCTTCAATGGCACCGAATATTCTAATACCTTGATCTAAATATAAAGAAAATAACGAATATCATTAAATAATCGCTAAACACAAAATCACCCATGTCCTGAAAAAATTGTTACTTTTGTAGGGGTGCGAGCAAATACTAATTATTTTTAAGGGTGTGCAGCATAAGAAAGGTTGGAGCAGTATGGTATGTCGGATCTTCCTTTTTTGTAACATTTGGAAATTTGGTATGCAAGTTTAATCGAACTTTTGCTAAAAAGTGCATCGGTCAAATAGAATCAAAGTCATCCACCATGGACCATGGCCTGGAAATCGGATTACGACTTTGGATTGTTAAATAATGACGGGATAATGACAGGGATAGGGACAAAACGTATTAGAGTGATTACAACGATTGTAAATCGGATTTAGACTTCGAATATCTGAATAATGTCGCGCATCGTGGATCAGATAGTTTCCAGAATTAGGCATTGCAAGTTTAATGTATCGTAATCTTATATTGTAATTCAATGAACAGTTATCACCAACACGTACATTCAGTTGTCAAGCTGTAAGAAGCCAAATCAAATATGGCATCCTATCCTGTCTATTGGGCTACAACTCGAATTGAATCCTTTTCTTTTTCTGGTATGCGGGTAAATCTAAAGAAACTTTACCTTTGCATCAGCCAGGCCTTCCTGTAAACCTTTGATTTCATCTGTTGATAACTTGCATCTCTTTATCTTCAATTCCTCGACTTGACATTTGTAAATAATGGATCCGATCGTTCTGTATCCACCTATTCCCATGTTTTTGTTCCCACAGACGTTAAGAATCTTGATCTTAATTAACAAAAGGACAAAATTAGGCATTGTAAGTTTAATTTATCGTAATCTCATAATGTAATTGTAAGAAGCCAGATTAAATATTAAATGACATGCATCCTGTCTATTGAGCTACAAGTCGTATTGAATCCTTCGCTATTTCTGGTATACGTGTAAATCTGAAGAAACTTTACCTTTGAATCAGCCAGACCTTCCTGTAAACCTTTGATTTCATCTGTTGATAAGTTGCAGTTCCACATCTCCAATTCTTCGACTTGACATTTGTAAACAATGGATCCGATCGTTTTGCAACCATCTGTTCCCATGTTTTCATTTCTACTGACGTCAAGAAGTTTGATCTAAATGCATCAAAAATAAAAAAACATTGAGGTACTGTATTTACCCATTGGGTGAAAATAGACAATTGCTGAGGACTTTGTCTTAAGCCGCTGAACCTTTAACGAAGAATTTCTCCACACTTCATATTATCCATATTAGAAGACTAAGAAGAAACGAACCGGAAAAAAGTATTATGGACGTTAGAAATTATCTTAAGTAAATCTTNATCAGGGTTTCCACTAACGCGACCAATTCGATAACACGACCACTTGAACAGCGTCCCGAGGGTGGTCGTCTTAGAGGGGTTCTACTGTAATTAACAACCATGAAGTTTTCCTAAATTAATTTAAATCCAGTGACCTTACCAATCTAGTAATATTACGAAATATTACATTATGGATGCACGCCAATTTATATTGATAAGTGGTGAAATTGCCTCCTCCAAAATTCTCTTATATTTAATAAACATAGTAATCAATTTCATTATATTAGAGACAGCTGCTTCCATTTGTAAATAATTGGAGAATCAGGGGTTTGCTCTGCTCAATTCGAGATCAGGAGGATTTAATGATTTTGTACCTTTGCATCAGCCAGACCTTCCTGTAAACCTTTGATTTCATCTGTTGATAACTTGCAGCTCCGCATCTTCAATTCTTCTACTTGACATTTGTAAACAATGGATCCGATCGTTTTGCAACCAGCTGCTCCCATGTTTGCATTGCTACTAACGTCAAGAATCTTGATCTGAATTTAAAAAAGGACAAAAAGTATTAGACTCATTACAACGACTGTAAATCGGATTCAGACTTCGAATATCTAAATAATGACGCGCATCGTGGATCAGATAGTTGCGAAATCAGCCATTGCAAGTTTAGTTTATTGTAATCCTATATTGTAATTCAATGAACAATTACATTCAGTTATCAAGCTGTAATCTGCCAGATCAAATATTAAATGACATGCATCCTGTCTATTAGTCTACAACTCGAATTGAATCCTTCGCTATTTCTGGTATGCGTGTAAATCTGAATAAAGTTTACCTTTGAATCAGCCAAACCTTCCTGTAAACCTTTAATTCCATCTGTTGATAACTCGCAGCTCCGCATTCCCAATTCTTCTACTTGACATTTGTAAACAATGGATCCGATCGTTTTGCAACCAGCTGTTCCCATGTTGTCATTATCACTGACGAGAAGTTTGATCTAAATGCATCAAAAAGAAATAAACATTGAGGTACTGTATTTACTCATACTCATACTCATCGTACATATATTTCCTCTGCCCAGAGTATACTCGGGTTAAGTGCGCTAGCCTGATTTATACCCCAGGGTATATTACCTCTCTAGTCCATTTAATAACCATACCCCCATTGTGTTTTACATAAATAAGTCTGGAAGACCCGATTTTAACAGCCCTTGAAATTTTATTTTTAAATATGACGTAATAAACAATAAATAACAATACTATTATCCAATGGAAATGCTGTAACTAGAGTACTAGACGAATAAACGAATTTTCGCTAGACAGGTGACCGTGATTCGAGTTATGATAAATTTCATTCGTTTATTCATTCACTTAAATTAAACAGGTGAAAATAATGCAGAAGATATAGCAATTTGTAATAACCCATCTTAATAAAATATTTATGATTACATGCTTAGGTATACAATACTGAATTAATCCTGTTTACTAGATCACAACTGGGTAATAAGGTTTTCGGTAAGTTCTTTCTATCTTATATCTCTAGTAATGTAAGTAATCTTACCTTGATATCACCAACTGCTTCCATGAAACATTTCATTCCATCTGCTTGCAATTCAACTCTCCACATCACAACTTCTTTCATTTCGTCATAATGACGTAGAACAGACCCGAGTGCTGACATTTCTTTAACTCCCAACTTTCGTCTCTGGATAGAAAGTCGCCCAACCTGAATTCAAATTCAATTCAATATAATGAATAATAGACAGTATTCATGAATGTTCTCATTAGTCTCTTGGAATTAAAAAGAAATCAAGGTTGTGATGTAACAATGAATTAGTTCAATATGAAATCTGACCTTTGTTGGGGAATTCTCATCAACTTCCTCTATTTCGCAGTCATGCATGACGATCTTCTTCACTTGACATTGACGAATAATTGAACAGAGAACGATGAACATGTCATCAGTGATAGTATTGTCACTGACATCAAGTCGATTGATCTAGAAATGAAATAGAGATATATAAGACTTGCAGAGACCTACAGTCAGTCCACTGTGCTGTAGTAAACCTGGCGATAAACAATCTCACATACTCTGGCCTTTACATGATACTAATGTTAAACAAACACCAAGATGGCGAGACATGATCCCACATATCGAGTCGATTGAAGTAATTTAGTGATGTTCCGAATCTTTGAAAACTATATTTACCTTTACTTGAGATGATTGTAATCCTTCATTGAGAATGTTAACATTTTCGGAGTTGAGACTGCAGCTGTACAACCTCACCTGTGTTACTTCCGAGCATCGACGCAGCACTGATGATATCACGTGCATATCATTTGGTGCAAGATGTTGATTCTCAATGTTGATCTCAGTAACATTGGATTGAATAAACTCGCTGTCATTACTCTCATAGAGAGAAGCGAATAATTCAAGCTGCTTTCTGAGTTCCGTGGAACTGCTTTGTAGTTGTTTGCTCAGAATCTGCTTCAGGATTTGCCTTTTCATATGGAATCCGGAAACTAGATAAAAATCCAAGCTAATAAGTTTAACAGCTTTCATAATTCATTACATAATAGCTACCCTGGTGTTACCAAGCGAAATATGTGAGACGGCCTTGTAGACTTCTAGATACGAGATATTTTACACATTTCATATGGTGTAGAACTGTAAACAGTTTAAATGTCGTACATCCTACCTTCAATATTATACTTTTTATCATAAATTATGTTTGATTAACATACAATGCAAACTTATTTCCACTCAAAGGACAATGCAAACATATTTCTATTTAGAGGATGTATAAAGAAATACAGAGCGTGATTGTTAAGGTAATGAAACTACTTACCATGAATGATATCTTCCTTTTCTACACCGTTGTACGTTTCTTCATTCAGGAGAACTCCACAAACGAATCTTCTCACTACTGACCAATGATCTTTGTGTAAGCTTTCATTCACGAACTCGGCGAATGCATCGAGATCTTTCTCAATGATGCAGAGGGCGGACAAAACCCCCCGTATAGACTGATGACAGAAGAAAAGACGATAATGTCCATCCATGAGATTTTTACCAAGCAGGGTTGAACCAGGAACAAAGACTACGAGATCATGGACTGACTTCGGAATGAGATTGAACTCCTTCAGATCTTTGCGTTTGAATAACACTCTTCCTTCCTTGGTTCCTTTAAAAGCCATTTGTTTGAGCCCTTCAAGAATTTCCATGATCTTTTCTCTTTCAAGAGAGTGGTCTGATTGCAGAAAAATTTCCAGAATTTTCGTTATCACTCCTGACATGGTATCTGGTGGGTTATTTGGATGCAATTTATAAACGATCACGATGAATACGAGAAAGATAGGAATCGATCCAAGAGGAACGAGAGCTGGAGATTTAGTGTACATCAGATTCCATAAATTCTCTCCACCTTCTCCTGCGAGCCCAATAAAAACCTGCTTCCTGTCTTCCAAAGTAAATCCAGCAAGTCCAATAACCTGATGAGGACGTAGACTCCCTGTGAGTGGTGAGAGAGCATGCTCTCGAGATGAAATGATGATCAAAACATTGGGAAATAGATTTCCTTCGAGTAGATTCTTCATGATAGTTGAAGTACTTGCTTTTTTGTTATAGTTAATCCTATTATCACGTGGCAAAAGAGACCAGGTTGCCTGATCCAAACCATCGAGGAAAAACACAGCTTTATTCTGATTCTGACGAAGCCATTCGAATCCATTCTTTAACACATTTTCATCCAATTCCGCTAAAATTTGTCCAAACAGGAGATCACACGGAGTTATTTTCTCTTCGACTGGAATATCTCTTATGTTTAGATAATGAACAAATTCGGCTATGAATGGTTCTTTTTTGCCTTTTTTAATTAAAACTTCTCCACGAATAACATCACGACCAAGTCTTTTCATCAGCGTAGTTTTTCCTGAACCAGCTTGACCAACGATAGCTTTGTATCTCTGTGTTTCCATCTTCAGTTCGTCCCAGTTTTGCTTTTCTGCACTGCCCGAGGCATATCCCTTCTCTTCGATGAAGTGTAATATATCATGTTTTGAAATTTCTTCTCCTTCCTTATGATTCTTTCCTAACGTGAGAACGTTTTCTTTTACATATTCCTCTGGCTTTATCGCTTCAGGAACCCAGTCACCTCTGTAAAACTCTATATTCTTCAATAGGGGAGTAAATTCTTTTTCCGGTTCAGTGAGTTCTCTATAACTATCAGCGACTCCTCCACTCGTCTCTGTCAAAGATCTTTCTTTCACGCTTTCGCGAAATTTTTTCACAAGTTTATCTGAATTGAAATACAGATTTTTCTAAACGAACCAATTTTTTTTAATCTAGAAATCATACGTTGTTTTTCTTAGCGCTTATTCGTATTATATTGCTGTAATAGTAATTACTGTGCTCCATCCATTACGGGGTAAATATGAGCATTATTACCCTAGTCTGGGAAATGTAATTTGAGATTGGTTTGTAATTGGATAGAAGCTACTATTGTGATCGTGTATATCTCGCCATCTTGTGATTATTGAACATTCAAGATGGAATTTTTAGCTGCTACTGTTACAGCTGTAAAAAACAGAGTATATTTCATAATTATCAAATCATTATCATTATTATAATGAATTTTACTTATCTGAAAGTTAATGTCACCTAACCTAGATGGGATGTACAGTATATGTTAATACGAATGGCAACGTAAATTATTGGCAGAGTTTTGAAAAAATGAATTAATGAATGGACAGTCTATGGACTCTGGAGGGACGATGCGTTAAGAATTACAGTAAAGTACTACAGTACAACAAGATACTAAATTCAAAGCCGCTTAAACGAGAGACTTAAGAGTAAATAGAAAAAGTACGAGGGAAATGTTTCATAAGTGCCCTTACACGAACCTACTCGTTCCAAAACAAATCCTGGTGTCAAGAATTACGCCCAAGAAATTCCAATTCAACAATCGTCAGAACAACATATCCTGTAACATACAGCTGAGAATCAATGTCCCAGCATTATTCTATGTGCTGTCTCCTGTGCAGTCTCTGAGCACTCTCAAATATGTTGTCGTTAAATTCAGGCCACCATCTTCACTACCTTTCACTAAAATGTCCTAATCAACATTTTTTTCATATCCGACAACGAATTCCAATACCTGGTTCTTAATTTTATGTGTTGACAAATATCCAAAATCTTTTCCATGTATTTTTATATTCTCTCGTTGAAACCAATTATCCTTGTTGAAGATACTGTAATGATTTCATTTTTCTTCTGGTCAGCAAAATTGTCGAGCAAATACAACCGTGGATGAAGATATCAATATCACTATTCTCGTTCTTTAGTTTCAGTGTTTGGAAAATCACTATTGTGAAAAGCAGTGCAAGAGTTGTAACTTCGTCCTCTTTCTACTTTAAATCCTTCCGAAAGTTGTCTGTTTACCATAAAAACTACTCTGGCATTGCGATATACTCTTTTCAAGAAGTATCCTGTATTTTTTCGTTCGATGAATAGGAAGAAGTATTCGAAGAAGTATATTCAGCTCCGTCTTAGATACCGCAAGGCAAATATCACTGAGAACACGTGATACGGGGGCCTCGGTAGGGGGGCCACGGGGCGTCAGTGGGGGCCACGGGCCCCCCCCCCAGGCCAGTGTATACCTCCCTTGTGTTTTACATAACTAAGTCGGTATTTCTAGTCCACAATACCCCCCTAGGCCAGAGTATACTTCCCTCGTGTTTTACATACTCTAGGAGGTATAATCTGGACAAGGTATATTCTGAACTATAAATACCAACATATGGAACATACAAGGGAAGTGTAATCTGGACTAGTAGGTATACTCTGGAGTCTGAACTAAAGAGGTATATTCTAGACTAGAAATGCCGACATATTTAAGAAACATACAAGGGAGGTATACTCTGGACTAGAGGCATATTCTAGAGCCTAGACTATAAATAACGACATATTTAAGAAACATACAAGGGAGGTATAATCTGGACTAAAGGTATAATCTAAACTATAAATACCAACATATTTATGGAACATACAAGGGAAGTGTAATCTGGACTAGTAGGTATACTCTGGACTAAAGAGGTATATTCTGGACTAGAAATACCGACTTAGTTATGTAAAACACAAGGGAGGTATATTCTGGCCTGGGGGGGTTACTCTGGCCTAAGCCAGTTTATACCCAGGTATACTCTAGGAAGGGGTATACTCTGGCCTGTTACACCGGGAATACGCAGAGCAGCACGTGGAAAGACGACAAAAAATGCAACAAATTGACTTCAGAAAATTGCGTGAGGGGGTGAAGCGCCTCTCTATCACGTAGCTACTGCTTTTAATCGTTCTGTGGATATGCATCGAGGAGACACAAACAGACAGACAACCCGATGTTGCAATCCGTTCATGGTAAAAGTTACATTTTCGACGAAACGCCTACAATACGTCCGTTTACTTAACCCATGCAAAACTGGGACGCTCTGCTAGTAAATATTGATATTAAAGCGTACGGGTTGTAATGGGAAAGTTTGTTTTACTTTTCAAATTGTTTTGTCTCCCTGGCGTGTTACTGCTAACTAATAATATAAATGACAAGCAGACTCACCGACATCTGCTTTACTGGGCTCTGGAACTTGCTGCGGAAGCACGTGTTTATGAAAGTGTTGGTGGAGGACTCCGGCTTGGATAGTGCCAACATTTTCAGCATGAACCACCGCACCTTCTGCATGAACTTCATCAGCATGCTGGATCAAAGTGTCAATCTCTGAAATCAAAACAAATGATTTTATATAGTGCTAGTGACTGAATTAACACCTGAACTATTTATAGAACCTGAACTATCTCATAGGAGATCTGTCCGACAAGAGAAGCTCACAAAAGTATATGGAATTCTGCCAAAAGCTTAGCGCCATTTTAGTACGAATAAGAAAGTGTTCAAGTTATGGGATGTATCACATTTCTAACAGAAGGGACTGTACCTTGATGAACTTGAACATTTTGTGGATTGATGATGTTTGCATGTTGAGCTCGAACATTGGCCCCCACTGCATGAACATTTGCTACTTGAGCATTGACCTCTACATGCTCAGCGTGAATCTCTGCATGCTCAGCATCAATGTCTACATGTTCAGCGTGAATCTCTGCATCTTGTGCAGTGACCATTATATCACCAGCATGAGCTATTACGTCATCCGCATGCTGGATAACAGTTTCAGCCTCGATGTGACCTGAATAATAAAACAAGTTGTGTAATCTGTTATTGTATATATAGAAAACATGATTTATTGAACGTACTTGGTTCATTTGTATGTGATACTGCTGCAGGTGTGACTTCTTCTACTACAGCACTTACACCTGTATCCTCATGACTTGTTGCTTTACTACTACTTGTTTCCTCTGTTTCACTTGCCCCTGTAATAACAAATGTTATCGTTTTTTTACAATGTTGGAGATACCTCAGTGGTGAGAAATGTAAGATTGACTATTTTATTCTAAAATATAATTTAAATTAACGAGATAGATTTTAGAATAGAATTTCCTACTCAAATGTTTTCTAACATAACATATTAATCTGGGTGTAGATGGCTTATGGACCTCTGAACAACAACACCATCAAACGGAATTTTCATTCAAACCTACAATCCCTTGACGATGTTAAAATATTTATTATCCTATTTGAATTCAATATACATTCTTGTTTACCTTTCTTTGAAAAGGAACGTCTATTTCTTTCCATGTTTGCAGTGCTAGGTTTGCGAGAAAGCTCTAATGCATCTAATGCCAATGCGGGTAGGGGAGTACCTGTACTGTATATAACTGTATAACACTAATTATATCTTATATATAACGATATAAACACTTCGACATTATACAACAGCGCTTAATACATTAACAAGAACATAATAGAGAACACAGGCAAAACGATCCACCGCTAATGCTGCATCGCCGTTAGGTTAAATATACTATCCAGGAAGTTATATAATTGAGTAATTGCTATGCGCTATTATGCAGCTATATAGAGTCAAATTAACTGTCTAAGACTCTTTGCCTAGTGCAGAAACACTATTGTAATTAGGGTTCTTCATCGTTATATATTTATTTTTAATAAATGTTATTTTAGGATCTGAAAACGGATTATTTGACTGTCTATTATTTTTAACACGTAAAACTGATTCGGAGTTCGAACAATTCAGAGTTTGGTCGATTAAGTACGAAGTATGAGACACCACTGTATATCAAATATATCTTTACAACATATTGTCTTTCTCTTTTCCTCAAAAATTAAATATTCTCTTGTACAGTTTAATTTTGGACGGATGAATTGATGATTTAACTAATTGTTTATCCGTATGCTACTGATCCCAGAGATAAAAGGCTCAACTGCGTATTATACATAGTGGTAACGAAAAAGGCTTGATTGCTACATCTTATAATCGGTCAATTGATATTCTACCCACAAATGCATTGTTCATTTACTATACTGCCATTCTATACGTTCGTTGCCAGAAGCGCAATAACAAATTGACTTTAACGTTATTCCACGTATGACGTTACACATAGCGAGTATACAGTAGTTCCTCATTATCGTTCAGCTGCACAATAGCGCATTGGAATTACTGAATTATATAACTTCCTGGATTAGGTATATTTTACCACAGG
>QXVX01006382.1:0-64865 GCA_013436065.1 Halocynthia aurantium
GGATTTACCCAACCTCCTATATTAATTCTCTCTAACTTTAAACTATTACCTTATATTACTATTTTGAGTAAACTAGCTCGATGCCTTCAAGCGAATGATGATAGTGGAAAAAAGCTGTACTCTCGCATATCGAAGGAAATTTATATATTGGGCTGAGTGGTTAGGTTTCAAGCGTCTGCTGACACTACGGTGCCTACACGATGTTGGCGTAATACACGCACAACAAGTGCCAAGGTTCACTATAGTCCCTCTTCAGCCCCTTAAACCAAGCTGAGGGCCCATCAAATATATATCGGGAATTGGGTATGGGAGCAGAATGTTGAGAAATTTTCCAAGAACGGTCCCAAGCTATAAATCTGACGCTATAAAGAAACGCATCGAGCCATTTTGCTTTCCCATTGCTAACGAAATCGTAACTTGATCACATTTGGATGCACAAGGTTGGGTAGCTCTCTAATCCCCTAACATTAAATTTTCATTTGAATAATAGTAATTACATTCTTATTCCAGAATATATATTGATTCTCATATTTCCTCCTATTAATATTTGATTCTTTAGGCCTTAAAGCTGTATGATTGACTTCCCGGCGAATGTTAAATTTTTAACATGCAAACATCAGCAAATACAGTGTCTCACTTGTCACTATATCCTATACAATTTTTTGCATAAGTAATCATTTTCTAACCCTTTGTATACTCTTCTAGTAGGTAATTGCCCCTTCTAATTATCTAGTTTGCTTTCCCATACTAACTTTTGTAATCTTATTTGAGTGCACAAGGTTGGGTATAAAATACGATAAGCCCTTGTAGGTGAGTGGGTAGAGTCTTTTCTTCACGCAGTGAACCTGTCTACCTGCGTGAGGGTTTATTCTTAAATAAACCCACTGCTCAGGGTGGCACCTTGCCGTGGTGCAGTGGCTTCGCACTAAGTCCACCCGACAGGACTGGGTGCATTACGTCCCAGTTTTCTATTTTCCGAGCTTGCTTACATTGCTAAAATGGTACTCATAATTCTGCCAATGAAGTGTATTATTTTAAAGCGTTGAACGGGACTTAGTTCTTATTGTGCTTTGAAATTTTCACAGAATGCATAAATAAACTAGAATTGTACACAATTATGCAGATTACCGTTGTTGTTAATTGTAAAGTTGTCACATTATCACTACATACATTCACATTATCACTACATACATACATGTAAGTATGTTACCGAGATCAGAAGGTCGTCAAGAAGAAATTCCTTTCATTTTACAACAGAATACAGTACAGTACTTGCTAAGCTTTTACAAACACATTGCTTACCAGCACTTCGAACCAGCATTGTCCGAACTTCCGCTTGGGTGCTCTCAAGCTTTAATTCGTCATAATACGTTCTTCAAAATTCGTTTTGGTTGTTCATCCCAAGAATTAATTACGGTTAATCAATGACCAAAGTGAAAACTTTTAGCTACTTGAAAAATCTACTAAAGATTGATGTTTTTTTTAAGCTATACCTTGTATCGTATAACACAAAACTCAGGAAATGCATAGACCCTAGAAAACACCTAATAATTTGCTTTTTTGTCCAACAAGAAAAGAGAAAAAGAATTGAATGCGTTTAGCACACGATTATCACGTTGTGTTCTCTCGCATACTGTCTGGCTTTCGTGCGGCAGCATTATCGCAACGTTCACATGCCATCTCGCATATATTAATCGACCAATTACAATAGAACACCCGTTGTACTGGAGTTCTAAAAATATCCAACCGCTAGGTGACAAAGTTCAACCATAGTTTCTAACGCCAAGTGTTGTTATTGTTTGATTGCGCCGTGGTGAACGATGGAACTTATTATAGTATTTGTTTGATCTTTATAAGAATGTTTCAACCAGACTTGAGCCAAAAGTGATGTATTAATAAGCTAGATATTTTTTACTGAAGGAATGTTGACATAAATCCTGGTATGGCAACAGAGGAAACCAGAAAACTTTTTGAAAGTCTTATAAAAGACAGGTAAGACGTTTTACTACTGTTCGTTTTATACCCGATGAAACGCGATTCCAAGACCCTTTGTTTTTAGAAAACAAATAGGAAAAGAAAAACCGAACAATGTTACTGAAAAGCAAAGTAAAATGGTAAGTTATTTGGACTTGCTTATAAGCTTAACGTACTCCTATTTTTATTCCACTTGCCATGAATATTTATAGGGTATAACCGTATAATCCCTCTATTTTGTATCCACTATATTGAACACTCTTATTTGATTATAAACTATTTCTCAGGTGGAGAATCTGGAACGTAGTTTGACCAAAGACGATCCACTGGTAGAAGGAAATATTTACAACGTGGAGACTGAAAAGAATTTGAAAAACCTTCGGAACAGTGAAAATGGGAAAGGAAAAGAAAACAAGGATACTGAGTAATATTTATTTGTCTATTCAATGGCATAGATCTTACCTTAATAGGATATCAGTGTGCAGTCTGAAAGTCCCGAATATTTGACTTACAATATTAAATCTTACTGGGGTAGATAGATTTGACATATGTATGGTTTGAGAACATACCCTGAGAAGGGCTTAGATTAGATAGAAATTTATTCCTGACAGGAAGGCGAGAGACAATATTTTATCATATCAAACCGCTGACAAAAAATTCAATTTAATCAGTACACTCCATAAATTATTTGAATTGCAAGTTCACGTTATGCCTACTTGCATGCTTGAAACACTAAGTTATACTACAGGCTGAACCTATTTGATCCGGCAACCGAAAATTGAACAGAAATCGAACCTTAAGGGAACTCGCTATGTCCTACCCTAAGCTTATTGCCCATACATATCGCTGTGTTTTCCAGAATAGAATATAGCATAAATAATACAATAAATAACACAATAAATAATACGACTAATTAGGGTTCCAAACAAGGTTTATTTTGTTATACGTTTTATAAGGGTTGCCCCATCTTCCGCACCCCCTTGATGTTTCGGACGACAACGACAACGTGAAGGGTTTGAGTTTAGCTGAATGCATGAAATTATCTAAGCTATATCAATTAAATATTCCAATGTAGAGTAAATAGATTTTGGGGCCTTAGCACATAATGCACAAACTAATGGAAGCGTGTCTAACAAATGGAGTTTCCGGACCACGTTATTAGATAGGTTTACCCTGTGGTGCTTTGTCAGTTAAAGTGATAATTTATCAGTTTTATTTCAGAACCAATGTTCAGCTTGAGAAAGACAGTACAGATATAGATGGAGAGAGCGTGGAATCATTAAAGAGAAAAAGAAAAAAACGCATGAAAAATCTATCCCCATCTACCGGTGGCAGGTCCTCAAAATCTGACAGAGGCAGGGAAGCATTCGCTTCGCAGTTTCCGCAACAGTTTGTAACCGAGGGATTAAATTACCCTAGAGCTCAAATACCAGAAAAGTCTAGTGAGATACCTGTAAAATTTGAAATTGGTCTGAGCAAAACTTCACGACCTCCCAGATATTTACCTGCCGAAATAAATCTCCAAAAAGAAATGAAATTACAGGCTGAAAGTGCTCTTGCTTCAGCTGCAACCCCTGAGAGCATGGTAGGAAAACATCTGCCAAATATTAAAAGTGATAAGAAGAAGTTAAGATTCTTGGAAGATGATAGTAGCCCACATGATAGAAGACGTGGTGGTAAGAAAAATCTACATGAAAAGTCAATGGATTGCTCTACTACCAAAAGTGCCAAGCAACTAGCAAGTACAAATAATCTGAACAAAGGTGGCATGAAAAGCTTTCCTAAAAAGAAGTTTGAAAAACACAGTAGTTCTAGAAGAGCAGCTTCAAAGAAATCTAAGCAGGTTAAAAATCAGGCAACTCTCCCAATTAAAATAACTGTTGAGAATGTGGATTCACTTGTTAATGTTTTCAAAACGATATGGAGTAAGCATTCTTCTGAAATTGTGGCAGGAGATCGCCAGCCGGGACCAGTAAAAATTACATTGGAAAATGTGGACTCGAACTCAAATATAAAAAAAATACTTTGGGTCCGTAAAAACGACCCACCAGTTAATTTAAACCGGAAAGATCATCTGTCAGGACGTTCTAAAAAGATATCAACGGTTTGGAAAGCCGATTCAGAAGAATCTTGCCCGCCGCAATTTGAATACCCGAAAATAGTTTTGGAGAACGTTGATTCGGAGCCTAACATTCAGCGAACTCTCTGGGATGGATATTCACGGCCGATCAAAATAGTTCTTGAAAGTGTGGACTCGGAACCCAATGTATACAAAACTATTTGGGAAAGTTTGTCCAAGGAATTTTTTGATGACTCGAGTTCTTCGAAGACATGGGAAGAAGAGTCAGATATAATGCTAAGCAAATCATTCGACAGTGTGGAAACAATCTTATTAACTAGTGATGCTAGCGACAGTATCAGTTCAGATTATTTAGGTGGCGATGATAAACGTAGAAATAGGTTCTGGCAGAAGTTTTGGTCAAAAGCTGGAGTCAAAATCAGTTTGACTTGCTTGGATAACTTAGATGGCAGGTACTGTTTTTCTAATATGAGTTCATTCCGCTTTCCTAGCCTTACAGCTTGTAGATTATAATTTACATTACTATAATATTGAATTTGCTGCTTACAAGATACTGGATTGCTCTGTATATTGCCTAGCATAAAAAGGATAAAGAGTAGTAAGCTTTTGAGCAGTAGATTAAGAAAGATGAACTTTACATTAATATTGCCAATTGATTGCAGATTCCTATTGTAATTATTATACTTCCATGATAACCACTAATCCTGAAATATATATATTATAGAAATAAATATATAACAAATGTACTTGCTTTTCATGAATCCTATATTTATTTTTTCTGCAGCTACATTCAAAGTAAAGATGGCACGCCTAAAAAAAATGTAAGGAAAAAGAAAAGTGAAGTAAAATCTGAGAATCTGAAAAAAGATAATCTACAAGAGAATGAACAGAAGTATGTCTGCTCTGTTACTATTAAATATTTCTTGATTTTGGTATGATTATCGATACGGTGTTAACATTGCATTTCTTCTTGAATTTACAGGAGATCTGGTGAAGACACATTACCTCTCAAAAAAGCGAGGGGACCTAGAAAGAAAAGAAGGCCAGAATTAAATGAGAGTGCAACAGTGAATGAGGCAAATGAAATTCCAAGGCCAGGTATTGTTTGTTATGTTCAAAATCATAGTGCAAATTCAGTTATTTAAAAATTTCTTTGTCCTGTCGAAATCTACTTACTGCAAAAGATATCCTCCTGAACTTTTACTTTATAAAATTGAAAATTTTCTCATTCTAAATTTCAGTACCAACTCCCCGGAAAAGTCAGGAGAATATTCCCACTCCGATTCCACAAGATGAAGTGGATCAGGAAACAACTCCTAAAACAGCAGTAAGGAAATCAAGAAGAAGAAAAAAACGTAAGTTTATGATTTTGGTCATCATATAATCAAGTCTCCAGTTTTCAAGCTTATGACATTATATAGTTCAATTTTGCTAGCTATAGTCTCCAGCATATTATAAGATGGTTTTTTAATAAGGATTCTTACATCATTGAGATCAAGAAAATCATATCAAAGATTCTTCGTAAGAAAAATCTTGAACTCAGGACCCAGAAAGCCTTACCTTTTTATTATTAAATTCCATATTTCTCGCCTTGGTTTCACTTCTCAGGCACTCCTGGTACTCGAACTCCTTCAGATGGTGCTCAAGAGAATGTTGAAGCAGCCGCAGCTATAGAAGTAAGTATTTTTGTATTATTTCATAACCCATATTATGCGGAATTGTTTAGTTTGAATTTAGTACTACCATATATACCTTATATCAGTATCAGTGAAGCACAACATGTTCGATGAGGTAGTCAACAGAGACTTTTTGGGGGTCCAAAGTTACCCATGAAATTGATTTCATATACATATATATATATATATCTGTTATCAGAATTCTTTCATTTACATTTTTCAATGAATAAATGTCTCATTTTACCAGTAGGTTCTTACAATACTATTATGGACTAAACTTGTTATATTGTGATATTATGTTTTCCATCTAGACATCGGCCAGTAATGAAGTAGGAATTAGACAAGAAGAATTTCGCGATGATGGTACAATACTTGGTGTAACCGTTCACTATTGCGATCACCTACGTGCTGACCTTCGATATGTTGCTCATCCCCTTGTAAAGGTCGCTGTTGTGGATGCTTTATCTGGGAAACATTTGTCTAAATTCGATAGGTCTGTGTTAATAACTTAGAAAACTGGAATCTAATCACATGATCCTATAAACTATTGGTATTTTCCAGCACTCGACATGTCTCATCTTTCTATGAAACCGATTCGGTCGGCTACATTCTTCCTTTAATGACTCAACCGTTCGACTTCAAACAGAATCGATCTTTACTTCCGAGGTGGGAAGAGATATTGGTGTTCAATGAGTCTTTTAGCAAACTCTCACATCCGGGCACTGAACCTACAGCTACCAAACCAATATTGTTTTTTGTGGTAAGTGTGCCTCTGAACAAATTTGCTAATGTTATGTATAGTTTCATATAATACACACATATTGTATTACGTGTATCCACTCTGTTAGCTGTATTACAATTTTGTAAAGTTACAAAATATATAGATATTTTCCACACATCTTATGCAAATAGTTATCATTCTGTTGAGACTCTACATAGCCTGATTGCTTTGCTTGTGTGTTCATTTCTAGATCAGAGATTTCATTACAATGGCGAAAGCAAACAATAAGAAAGGAGGTCCTGACAAAGGATGGTATAACATTGCATGGGCATTTCTTAAAGTAAGTTTATTAGGAATTTAATTATGAAAATCTTCATAACCACTTCCCATTGATTGAAAACATATTTTTCATATTATATTCCATTCCAAGTGCATTGGCATTTAACTTTAAGCACTTCACTATGATATAGGTTATACACAATTCATTTCCAGCTCATCAATGCCAACAATGAACCAAACGTTGGCAGAAAGATGAGACTGCAGCTGTTCTATCCTCCCAGAAGCAGGAATGCAGCTCAAGGTAGAAATATAGAATTTTGATGTAGTATTGCAGACAAAAAAACACTTGCTGAATTGAATGTGACGCATCTTAAGTAGATATTTACTATCAAATTTTGTCAAAATAGCCTAATTCACATCATACTTTGCTATATTGGAATCGGTTATTATTAATACAATTATAAATTGGGTTTAGTTGAATCATTCGGTATTTTCTTTTTGTCCAATCGCCTAATTCTATTCCGTATGTACTACTATTTTTATATGAACTGCAGACCCAAGTATGGAAATCGCATATGACTGGTGGCTGAACCACCCAAGACAGAAATATCCTTCAACACTCTATGTTACTGTCAAAGCTGTTGTGCCACCAGCAGGGGTATGAAGCCTACTTAATAAATCTAACATTGTTACAAACAACATTTTGGTAGAATTCCATAAATTATCATAGGCAACCATTGAATTTATATAGATCGGTCCTGCTCCACGTTCCATGTTTGCCATGCAACCAGAAGAAGGAGCTCTCACATTCAACGAAATGCGTCAGTCTCTCGAACAAGCGGAAACATCTCGAAAATCAGAGGCAGATGAAGATGAGCTTGCTCTCATGCAGTTATGGTCAAGGGTCCCTGGACAGGTGCGGAAGATACTTGTTATTTCGACGTAGAATATTCACCTTTACATATACAATTACAGCTTATGTATCCTAGACATGCAAGATACCGAATGCTCCATTTCTAAGATTCTGGGGAGGAAGTGAAGGAACATTTACTCTCAGATTCTCACACAAAGGAATAAGACTCGCTGCTGCTTGTAGACATGAATCCACATATCCTATAATCTGTATGTCAAGTATTGAACAGCAAAACTAAAGTACATTTAACTTCATATATTAAAATTTACCTGTTGTTTATAGTGTTCAGCATACCTGGTGGTGAAGAGATTGCTGTGATAACAGGACATCAACAACTTGTGTACAGTTTAGAATGGTCAAACAATGATCGATATTTGTTATCTGCTTCTGCTGATGGAACAGCACAGTGAGATGCTTTCCATTTATCTTACATATTGAGATGTAAAATACAGAAAAATTCACTATATATATTTTGAGATTTAAATCTCAAGGTTTTTGAATTCAGTATTGTAACTTGCATAGTGGGTATTAATGGTACTTTTTTATGTTTCAGAGTGTGGGATATGGAGAGGAGAGAAAAACCGATACAAACTTTGCCACATCCTTGTTATGTTTACACAGCATCTTACCATCCAATAGCTCAACATATTATTGCTTCAGGTAGATTAATATTTTATATGGCCTTCATTGTATGACTATCAGAAATGTATGTATGCTTTTAGTTGTGATTTTTATTATCTTTCTAGGTGGGTATGACTCCATACTGAGAGTGTGGAATATTGCATCTGTAACGTCACAACTGACGCAAGAACTGAATGGACACAAAGCTTTCATCAACTCTATCATATTTGATCAAACAGGTTATACGATATCAAAATGTATTATTAACAAAAATAATCTGTAGTATCCCTGTGAATGTATTTCTGTATTTCAATATTCCTCTCTTTGAATAAGTGCCACAAGCTCGCAGTGAACAAAGAGTTATGTGCTCATGAAGGTGTTCATCCGGGTTTACTGTTCTCAGGATGGGGAAAATTCCATGCAAGAGTATTTCCGCTCTAATGAATTAAATGAACTTAGTAAACTACTTCTTCATAAAGTAGAGCTAGCTGCCTGTTGGTCTTAGTTTTTCCAATAACCACGCACATTCATTTGCCAGGCTTGACTATGTACAGTGCTGATGGTGCAGGAGTCATTATCTGTTGGCACAGCAAAGCAAATGGAAAAGCAAAAAAGAATGCAAAAACTAATTGGACTATCAAAACGGTAGGTTGACGTGTGTTTCCTAAAATTCTATTATTATTTTTTTGTTTTTATTCGCAGCTATTGAAACTTGTTTGAAAGCCTTCCCATTTCTATCCTACTATCGGTAGAACTTATTCATGTTTCATGTGGTCAAGCAATGATTGGTCGCTCTGCTAGTATATCGTCTTTCAATTATTTGATTATTGGACAAAGAAATGACTCATGATTTCTATTTAGAGAATCGCTGATGAAGATCTGATTGGAACTTGTATTAACAGTATGTGCTTGCACACTCACAACAATAAGATACTTGTCCATTGTCGAGACTCATCTGTTCATATATTGGACACAAGAATGTAAGCCATTTCATTATCTCTATCATGTTTATCTTTTCCATTCTTATAAATTAAAATTAATGCATTTCTGGTCTTTATGCCCTCAGACATTCTTTGAGAAAATTCACCGGTTTAATAAACAATCGACAGTACGTAAGATCTTGCCTGACACCGTGTGGCACTTTTATATTTTCTGGAAGTGAGGATGGATGCATTTATGTGTGGAATGTGGAAGCAGGTACGCAGTATTTTTGTGCCTAATTTCATGAAAAAATATGATGTATACTTAGGATAATTTTCAAATTCCAATTATGAAAGTGGTAAAAACTTTTAAGGTCCAAGCATGTTTTGTTTATAATATGGCATGATATTCATCTTCTTTGGTTCCTTTCACATGTTAGCAACTGTTTTTTTATATATTTCTTTGCGGATAGCCTTTTATATAGGAGAATTTTTGATAACAGAACTAAACTTGTTTGTGCATATATAATATCCACTTCGAAGTAAGATTCATCCTAATACATTTGAATGTGTTTTCTTAGGCGACCAAGTTGCTATCTACAATGAACTTGGCTATACAAGTGCTGTACATGCTGTTGTATATCATCCTCATGATCACATGATTGCTTTCTGTTCTTATGCTCCAAATCAACCCATCCTTCTCTACAAGTTCAACAGTACCGGTATATAAACAGAGAGTTAAATTTATATAGGATACAAACTTTTTTTATCAATTAAAATCAGGAAGATGTTAATCAGCAGTTTTTTCTTTCGCATGTAGTTGCAACCATGGAGGCAGGCTACAATGCTGGTCCTGGATCGTCATTGGACAATAAGAAAAGAATCACATTTGACTCAGGTAAATTTAATAATTGTTGATTGCTTTATTTTATTTATTCTATATTCTAAAGATAAAGACCATATTTCTTTTCTTTCGAACCATTCTTGTAGATATCGATTCCCAGATAGAAGCCACAAAGAGTTCAGTGAAATTGAGCAGAATAAAACAAAAACTAGATTCAGTTTTGGTAAATATTTTTCTCTCTTTTTGTCTTGAAAAACTTGATCATAAATTTCGCTGCATTATCACAGCCATACATTATTCATTCATTCATATTTTTCATTCTTTCATCCTAATAAGAGCGATATGGAAAGCATACCTGATGGAAATCATTACATTAATGTGATAAATGATAGCCCAAATGAAAAGGTTTGATATATTCACTGAATGCCTCGCATTGTAGATGGTTTTGTGCTTCATAATTGAGATCACTGCAAAAAAAATTACAATCATCCAAATTACATCGAATATTCTAAGTCGCTTCTGCAAAAGTAAAAATAAAGTCTTTTGACTTTAGGCCTTGATGATGTCTAATTCTATAATGCATTTCATTTGTAATGCATGAAGCTTCGATAATTCATGTGTTTTTTCATCGTAATTCGATTCACTAAACGACCTCTGCATAATCTATAGCAGCAGAGGTTGAACTTCATTTAATCTGGACAACGGTTTATTCGCTATTATTCTGTAGAAAATATCTATACACATAGGAATGTTTCGTGTATACAGATATATTGATGCATGCTATAATGGAGTTTTTGTTAAAAGAATAGTGTGGACATTACTGAATGCAATACTGTGATTTTTCACAGACTGAATCTTTGAGCTTTGAAGCAAGAAATCCTGTCCTTCCTTCAACACAGAGAGAGCGTGATCAATTAATAACTCCGATAAAGTCTCCTCGGTCAGCTAACCAGAGCCCAAGGACTAACACAGGCTATGATCCTCTTTCCACTTGGGGATCAACCTTTGATTCAACCACACAAGTATGCACTGTATATAGATAATCTATCACATTAATATTGTTGATATAGAAACATATATAGGGAAGAAAAAACATTTCTATTCTTATTTTATCAGGGTGAATCTTTCTTGGAACCGTCTTATCTCTCACCACATGCAAGTCCCGGGGCGAGAGCATTGGCCCAACAGTATTCAAGATCTGGTAGATTGCCAGATGGTGGAGGACAGTGGAGGCCAAATGTTGCTTCTGGTTAGTGTATTGGGAATGGTCACAATTCTAACAATTTATTACAATCTTATAGTCAATTTATAATAGAAATTTGGAATATAATGTGATGTATAATAAATATATAATTTCACATATTTTCTAACACTGTAAACACTGCTATGAAGTTATTATGAACGTAACTGAAATAGTGCGTTGAACTGTAAGTCGCAAAATGAGCTGGCAATTGATAATAATTAATTTCGGTTTAGTTGGAGGAAGTCCTTATCGTGAACAACCTTCAGGAATCCCTCCGGATGTGTCATTTTCCATTGATAAAGTTGGAAATCGATCTCTAAGTGTTACCTCTACTCCAAAAGCCCAGCAACAAAGTGTTGTGAGTAATTCCCAGTGGATATTCATTACTTCTCTGTATTTTCTTTATAGGGTAACTAGTAACAATATTTTGCTTGCTTGAATCTCTTTCATTTATCCGCCTTTCCAGGTCGTTGTTTTATATGACTACCAAGCGAATAGGTCAGATGAGTTGTCCATTTTCCGTGGTGATGTCATAAGAGTGTTCTATAAAGACAGTGCGAGTTGGTGGTTTGGAGAACGAACGAGTGATGGAAAACAAGGATATTTCCCAAGCAGTTATGTTCAAGAACAAGGTATATGCATTTTGTTTCTTTTCCACAGGTTAGTTATAGTTTTCTAGTGTTACTTAAATGTATATTTGAACAATTTTCTGCAGTATATGCACTCATATTTAAGTCGCATGTTTGTTTCCTGCAAATATGACACATCTTACTTCTGAGCTTGAAAGTTCTGGTACATAAGTATCACTTGTTATTGAAAATACATGGGAACAAGGAATAATTTCTTTGATATGACAAATACGATTAGAAGTCTTTTTCCCATTAAGTTTAGAATAATAAGAGACACAGCATAACGTGCTGGAATGAAATTACTGCTGACTTATTTTATTTCCCGATTGTTTAGAATCTACTTCCACTTTGGATAAGTCAACTGAACAACCTGAATTATTTGGAGTTCCAGAATCAAGTAACATGAAAAAGGTTTGTCTACCGTTAACTAATCTATAGTATCATCTATCATGTATGCCCATGTATGGGAATTAACTTAATCATATACAAGGTAGTTGAAATGAACATTTCCATTTTAATTTTGATGTCGTTTTCCATGCCGTTTATGATCGCTCCTTGATCGTCAGTCATACAAAGTCATACAAAAAGCTTATACATATAAAAAATTTACTGCATTCAGATTCATTCGTTAAAGATGCCAGGAGGCAGATTGCAATTTTATTCACAAAGCGAATCAGAAGGAGATGATGAGAGATTGAGTACCAGGTATTATAAAATATCATAGAATATTTTCATTCTACAAGAAAGGAATTCATATATCTTATCAAGTTTTAATAAATTTAACTGATAAATATTCCAGTGTTAGTAGTTAAAATTCTTTATCTCTAGGTGATTATGGGCGAATTCTAAAATGTTTTTTAACCTTTCTATTTCAGTTCTAGGCAGCGGCGTCGAGATGCACGATTGAAACCAGTTACAGAAAATATAACAAATGCTCTGCATGGCGTTTCTGAGAGTCCGCCGTCGTCCACTCTTGCTAGAGATGAGACGCTTCCTAAATCTATACTTCATAAATCCTCTCCTAGGTAAATGTATTTCATTTAACAAATTTACTAAAATATTTTCTTGAGTTTAATATTAACAGTAATTTTTTTAACCTTGGAATAATTTTGAATGTTAAAAAGTGAGTATGAATACTGATTTTTAATAGAGACCAAGAAACTGTCTATATCTATACGATATCCATATTTCAAATTTATAGTTCCTAAAGACTCCTGTAGATTCATAAACTCCCTCAATATTTATTACATATAACTAGTAAAAACCCTTTACTTTTTGTAGACCAAAAATCGTGGTTCAGGCACCATCGATGGAAAACACTATTCCTAAAGAGGTTTCGTTCGCAGACCAACCCAGGAAAGTTCCTTCGCAGAGATCAAAAGCAGATCTGATAGAGGCCATCGCATCTACGATTGAATCTACTGGGGTTCAATTAAACAGACAGCCTGCAGGGTCGGAAAGTGTCAGAGAAAAATCAACACAGCGAAAAAGAGTGAAAGCTAAAGGAAAGCCTGTTAGGTCAGAATCTGTTAGACAAGTCAAATCACAAAGTATGGCAGATACCAAAGGAAAAAGTGATGCTAGTCACAGTTCAACCAAGGAACCTGAACAAATTCAAAAACCGGCTACTCCTACCCCCACATTTGGGATCCTCAAATCCATTGAAGCTCTTATGAGGGAAGATAAGCAAGAAACTTCTTTCTCAAAGTCGGTGTTGGGAGGGCACGAAATGGAAACCCCAAAAATGCAACCCAAAATTAAGGTAGATTTCCGACCTTCTGTACATAGCACTGCTGTGAAGAATATGAACACAAGGCCTGCTTCCAATGAAGGATCTTTCATTAAGAAATCGAGGCCTTTGCCAAAAGCTCGAAAATTACCCGAAGATTCGGTACCCATGATAGAACTGAGCAGTTTAGAAGAAGGCAGGAGTTCACCGAGCGGCCGTACCAACCTTGCATTTGATGCTTCTCCATGATTGTCTTCCTTGATACTTATTTATTGGTATTCTTAAAACACATTCCTGTAACCTACGGAAGATTGAATGCATGAAACATGTTCTTCTTCTGAATATATATTCTTCGATGAGGATGTATGTTATAAAGTTGTAGTTACATCGGTAATTAGATTTTAATATGTTAGTGTTACTTGATGTAATAGAAAAGGTGTGTGTTATCTGTTAGATAGTTCTTCTATCCTTTACTCTTTTTATGATATAGCTTGGCAGTGGTGCTGTAAATTATACAGAAATAGATTAGAATATTCATATTCTAGAGCAGGCCTGCACAACTCAAAACAGTACAAGGGCCATAAAGCGACAAGACTATTTTTCGCGGGCCGCATGCTATTGCTGTTTAAACCATATCGATTTATGCATATTTAGTAAAGGCTGGTAACCGTCTTTCGACAATTTTTATTAATAGCATTATGATCATTAGTTGAGATTTGTGATGTCATTGCAATCTGTGTACACTTTGCGTTATTGTGATTACATGCATCAACTAGCTGTGTGCGTTACTGATCAAGTATTTTACTGATCAAAAGATTTTCATTTTTCATTGGAGGGCCGCATTAAAAGGTTGATCGGGCCGCCCGCGGGCCGTATGTTGTGCAGGCCTGTTCTAGGGCATTCAGTGGCCAGCATTTTCTCAATCAATGTCTCTATTGAAATGAATGTACAGAACCTTTACTGCAGTCAGTGTTTTGAAAACTTACTATAATGATTTCCTGGCTGCTATTTTATATAGTATATTTCGTTATAATACATTTTTTCACTATATATTTAATACTCTATTTTAGTTAGTATTTCGAAGACTCAAGTGTATTTTAATTTTTGCTTCATATGTTAGTAGACATTTTGTGATCCAATTCTATATTTCAATAAATATCCCTTCAACTCCGCTATTTGAATAGCACCTATGTTATTAGGGTGACGAAAACTAGTGCTGAAGGTTATCATCAAACTTGCATAATGCATATACCCTAGAAAACACCTAATAATTTGCTAATTTTGGGCGAAGAATTGACCACGTTTAGCACACGCTTATCTAGGTGTGCTCTGTCGCATACTGTCTGGCTCTCGTGCGGCAGTATTATCGAAACGGTCACTTGCCATCTCGCATATATTACGATAACGATAGCGATTACAATAGCTGCTGCGGGAGTTCTAATAATATAGTAGTATCAAATATCTGCATATTTCGAGGGTTTTCAAATTTTAAAGAGGTTCCCCTTTTTTATTTCCACAGATTTTACCTGTATCGTTCCAAACCGCTTGGCCACCTGGCGGATAAAGGTCTACCAATGTGGGTACATGTTTGTTCTAAGTTCAATTATTCAATTTGTGGTTATGAACTTGTAACGGACTTTTGTTCCTTACACAAGTATTTAATAAAATATATTTATTTTTCGATCCTTACATCGTTACTTCTCCTAGTCTATCGTATTATATTGACATGTGGGCGGATGAATACACTAGACAGCGGTAATTCACGTGCGCTCTCCATTTTTTTTTTTCAGTTAAGCTTGTTCAAAAAAAGGAAGCGTTTACCTGGTTCACATTGGAAGCTAGAAGATCACACTTACTTGGGGAATTGCAGGAAGCTCTACGCAAGTGTTCAGAAAGTATCATGGCCAACGATAGCAAATATCTTCCTGAATTGATGGCAGAGAAGGATAGTATAGACCCGTCCTTCGTCCATGCTGTGCGACTCATATGTGAAGGTATGATCTTTAAGTCATCAGCTATTGCTTATTTCTTGAATGTTTTAACAAATATTTTCGTAGTGTTTTTTGGTATAATTGATCCGTAGCGGGAGATATTTTAACGAACTGTATTTCGTTTATATTTATTAGAAATCAAAAGAATTGAAATCCCGGAAAAGAAAGAAGAACCTGCAAAGAAAGGAGAAAAAGTATTTCAAGATGTAACGTCACACAAATTTTCAAAAGTTTCATGCGATATTAGAATACCCGCCGAAGACCATCCATCGGTAAGTTCAAAGTTCCATGGAAATTCTTCTACTGTCTCATTTACATTTCGCTTGGGTTTCTAACTTTTGTCTTTATATGTGTAAAACTAGTTCCAATCAAATGTGCTCACCCTGATAATGTTCTGTTGTTGTGTAATAGATAAATTTTGTTGGTCGTTTGATCGGTCCTAAAGGATCAACAATGAAAGCTATTCAAGAATTAACAAACACAAGAATAGCTGTTCTTGGAAAAGGATCTGTGCGAGATCGGGATCGCAAGAAGGTGAGATGCATACATAGTCTAAATTCAGTCTGTCTAATATCTAGTTAAGCTGTTATCAAAAGATATTTACTTGTCTAATCTTAACCTTCCCAACCACCAGGTGGACGATGATAATCGAAATGAGGAAAAACTCAACCATCTTCAGTATCCACTTCATGTGCACGTCAGTTCCATGGCACCTCTTCCACAGGTAATAATTTATTTTAAATTAATATATTTTTTGTTCGTTTATTTTCATTTAATTCCTAATTTCTCCCTGCAGGCCTACGTAAATCTAGGACGAGCTTGTGCCGAAATTCAGAAACTCCTTCAGGTTGATGAGGACACGGAAGCTCAGTTTGCTGCTGCCCAGGGAATGATTCCAGGCGCAAACAGAGGTTTCCGAGGCGGTGCCCGGTAAGTTAGTAGTCGCCTCAGTATTATAGGGATGTGCGATACATTTAAATTGAATTGCTATTCGTTTCAGAACCGTTCATTAAAATAAATATTCCAATGAAATATATAAGTTTAACAGGATGAATTCAGATGCATTTTTTTTTCTGTAGTGGTGGACGTGGAATGAATCGAGGACGTGGCAGAGGTGGATTTGCACAGAGGGGTGCTGGTTCAGGTGGAGCTAGTGGTACTCAACGTGGAACAATCAGAGGTATGAATTAAGGACAAACTTTGATCACGTTTTTCATCCCACTGTCATTTATGTTTCTGAAGTTTATTTCTGTTTAAACGCCTCCGCGAATCAGTTCTTATTTAACCATTTACTGTTTCAGGCATGTCACTTGCATTCATGTATTTCAACACAACTGAGAATATTTATTTATGTATAATCTACTTACTGGCGTTGATGATTGAAGGACTTGCCCTGTCTGACTTTGTTCTGATAGATTAAGTGAATATCTGAGCCAATACTACTTGACAACCATTGCCAATCGCTTAATGTAATCAAAAAGGATCACAGTGCTGTAATTGTTATTCAATAATTTCATCGCATTTTGTTTATATCAGGTGGCGGTCGTGGCATGAGAGGTGGTGGTCGCGGAAACCAATCTTACATGCAAATGGCTGCAGCAGCAGCTGCAGCTGAGGCATACACCGAGGACTATGTAAGTACCATCATTGAAGCATCTCTATTCTAGCTTTTTAAGACCGCATAGTATCCGTGTCCCTCTTAAGGCATATTTTTGGTTCTATCAAACTGAATTAAACTATGTATGGATACCATATTTCTTTGACGTGTTATATATTTTCATTGGTATGTATTGTTACATGTTTTTTTATTGATAGATATACCCTTCATTATGTTCTTTCAACAATTCCCCTTACAATATATGTTTAGAGTTACGATTCCTTCAGTGGTGCCGGTGCTTATGATGCGTCGGGTTATGATGATTCCTATGGAACTGGATTCGATACATCTTATGCAGCTGAAGCAGCTGCATACGCAGATGGGTATGTACCAAACTTTTCCATACTTGTATGTTTTTACTATACCCTGGATTGGATGTATAATACCTTGATTGTTTGATTCTATTTAGTTTATTTTATGCTGAAATTACTGTATCTCTTTACTAACTCCATTTCTATATAACTTTTCAATCATGCAGGGCTTACGGTGACAGCTATGATAGTATTGGATTTGGGAACGACTCTTACGGTTAGTTATTTTCTGCATTTGATTTAAACAATGTTTTCTGTAGATGCATTGATTGGTAATGTCGTACTTTTTGTTTGTCCATTACAATTTGAAAACAAGTTCTATCGTATCTCCGATTTCTAGTTTTGGGTTCTTTAATATTATTGGCTGTGATGAATGAAAAGACTTGCCCTGTCTGATGTTTCTGATTGATTAAGTTTATTTCTGAGCCAAATTAAACTCCAGTAGTTGTTTGAAAGTTTTATTTGGAAAATACTAAAGCTAAACCGTGTTTATCTAGTTCAAAAAAAAGGGCCGTGCATATTTTGTTGTTTCATTTTTTCAATGTTATCTCGGCAGATTATGGAAATGGCTCGGCTACATCGCAGACAGGTTCATTCTCCAGTCAAGGATCTTATCGGGGAAAGTTGTCGGGAGGTCGCGGTGGCATGCGAGGTCGTCAAAAGCCCTACTAAATATGCTGCCATATTGTGACGCTGGGGCAAAAGCCTCCCTGGTTAGTTTTGAAATAGACAAGACCTATTTCACCACAGCTACAAAACAATCAAAAATATATCACAGCTGCGACAAAAGTGCGATCAAAACTTGACATGGCAAAGCTTTTACACAAATCGAATATAACCTAATTTTGCAGAAAAAAAAACTGACAAAATGTGAGAGATTGAGCGGTGTACGTAACCAAAAATGTAGATCTGAGAGCTTGCTCTCGTGAAGGATTATTCATCGTTTCACCAAGTACTTTCTGTAGATTCAACCTGAAACTCTTGAAAAGTCTAATAATCTTTACTTGACCAATAAACTAAACTTTTGTATTTCTTTATTTTAACAGTGAAATGGTATTTTTGCATGCAGAACAGTTACCAATGAACTTCTTTCGTTCTAGAGGTCTCGGTCATTTAATGTACGGATCCGTACAATGTTAAACCAGCTTCGTAATGTTTTATGTGTCGTCAGTCTTTAAACTGTAAATATGAAAATAAACGCATGTACGAATTATTGCTAATACTCCTTTTATGAAGATTCAATCTACCCATTAATTACTCTTAATTGGAAAAGCAAAAGCGTTTCAAAGTCTATAATGCAGGAGACATAATAAAAAGTAAACGCGACGGCAAAAGAATTCATCGACAACTTAAAGAAAAAAATAACGTCAACTCAATTAAAAATAGCTGAGGTAAAGTATTAAACATTTCTAAACTATCTACAATATGTTGAAATTAACTAAAAATCATTTTTTTCCGATGGAAGATCATTAACAGGTTGTTAGAACATTTATATACTCTGTAAATAAAAATATAGAATTGGAAATAAATTATTCTTGATCACTGACCGTATCATCAAAATTATCAATGAGTAAAGCTAATTCTAAATAACTTGGTTGTTATTTGTTATAAATAGATCTGATAAAATTTTATCGATATAATATCATTTTCTCTCGTTCTAATTTCCATTATATTTTTGAATTATACAGTTCTCACTGCTACAAGAGTAATGAATGGAAAAGATGCATGTTTTGAACAAGGATGTGGTCTTGATTCAAAAAAGTTGCTATCAGAATCTTTGAATATGATGGTAAGCTGTTTGTTTCAATACGTTATACCTAGATAATCTAACAACTACTGAATAGATTCAATAGACAGACCTACAACTTAATCTCTGAATATGTCTGTTGCATTACGTATCCCAACTTCACGTAAGAATATTTGATCCATGTCTTGCCTATTTCCTGGCACTGATGATTGAAGGACTTGCCCTGTCTGACTTTGTTCTGATAGATTAAGTATATATTCTGAGCCACTACTACTTTACAACTATTCCGATTCACTTTTGGTAATCGATCTGTTCACAAAGTGTTGTTATTGTTCATCAATAACATTATCGCTTTTTGTTTATATCGAGTAGCGGTCGGAGCATGGGAGGTGGAGGAAATGGACAACAATCTTACATGCAGATAGCTGCAGCTGAGACATATAAACGTATTCCAACTTCACGTAAGAATATTTGATTCATGTCTTGCCTATTTCCTGGCACTGATGATTGAAGGACTTTTTTTTTAGACAAAACCATGTACAACCCGCGGGTAATCCATCCGAAAGTACGGTAGTGCTACAACTTTCACTAATAATATTCATTCTATTTCCAGAATGTACAATGTCAAAGCATCCCGGAAACAAATTCTCCCTGTTGTAGTTGGAATGATATAGCTGATACTTGGAAGTTTGAAATTCAAATTATACTTTTTCTTACTTCCTTTATTCTTGTGGGTGGTGTAATAAGCTGTGCTTGCGAGTCACTATGTCACTCCGTATGCCTGGATCCAAACTGCGGACCCATATACATATATCGGGAATTGGATATGTGAGCAGAATGTTGGGAAATTTTCCAAGAACGGTCCCGAGCTATAAATCTGACGCTATAAAGAAACGCAACAAGGTTGGGTAACTGTCTAATCCCCTAACATTAAATATTTCTTTTAAATAATAGTAATTACATTCCTATTCCAGAATATATACTCGTCACTGTTTCGCACTCACAATGGGAAGCGACTGGTAACCTTTTAAAAATTGAGTAGGCAAAAATGCTAGGTAACATAGATGGTTGTACAGTTGGTAAAATCTGTTTGGTTTTTCCCCCTATCATTTTTGAAACAAAGTTTGCAACCCAATTGAAATACTTCATTCTACTACACCGTATTTTATTTATTTGTCTTTCTATTCGTGTGTATATCTTTTATTTCTCATCTGATATAAACCCCACCGACTCTTATGGCTTTTTTTTCAAACTATAAGAATCTCATAACATACTGGTTATAGATTAATTAGCCTTGTTCCTTTGCTGACAAACCAGAATAAAAATTGCTACAAAAATAATTTTGTTCTAGGATTACTAATCCTGATTTTTCGTAAAATGAAGTATAGTTGCAGTACAGTGGTACCTCGTAATATGAGTTTAATCCGTTCCACGATCGAGCTCGTATTACAAAGCGAGTTTTCTCATTGAAATCAATGGAAAACAAATTAATCCGTTCCAGACTTTAAAACCTCTTTCTCAGTCACGTGTGGTCTATCTCAGTAGTTGTACTGTGTATTAAGTGATTGTTATCACGTTTGTATTTAATATTTATGATAGAGATTTTTCGAACCCAAAATGGCAGGAAACAAAAGGAAAAGGTAGTGGAGGTGAAACGAGTGTATCTAAGAACCGATGTGGCTGTATAGGCATTTTACCTGTGTATTTATTTCTATTGTGTTGGATTTACGAATAACCTCTTGGAACGTAACCTGTTCGTATGTTGAGGACTTACTGTACTGTACATGTAATAAAAACATGAGAGATTACCCCCCCCCTGATCGTGCAGATCGTTGACGTCGTTCGGTGCAATGTCAAGTCCACTACACTCTATCATGATTTCCTATTATTTACTTCTTTACTTCTATTGTAATCAGCTTTTTCGCCGTGGTACTCGTAGATAGATGCTAGCTGATAGGCCGTCCTTCTTACGATTTTAAGGTGGTTAAGTATTCTTTTCTCACGCCTCTAATAGAGAAACTAAGATGTAATATATGTACATGTATACAGCAGGTCGTTGAATATGAGTAAAACGTAAAACAAATAAGAATTGCCTCATTTGTTTAACGCCGTTTCACTTGAAGTCGCACTTTCCAAGAAGATATATCCACAAGGTTAAGTGGGGAGCTGCCGAATACTGTACATAACGGCAATGTGGACATGTGGGTTTATTCTTTCCCATATGATTTTGATAGGACTCCTAGTTTGTCCAAATTCTCGGCATTACGTTTTCGATCATCGTGAGAACGCATTCAACAGTCCACGTCATGATCATTAAATCCACTTCACATCAAAAGTATTAGCTAGCAACCTCGTGCTACCAATTCATCTGCGATCGAGTTACCTGTTGCAAATTCATCTTGTGAGATTTACTGTAGGGCGGTTTTCATCCAGTTGAGTAAATGCGATTATACAGAACTAACACGTGTGAAATATATCTTTATTTATTCAAAAATCTTCAAAGGATTCCATACAATTAACAATCGTGATGATAATCATCTGAATGTAATCTATAATAGGCAATCTAATCTGATAATTAACATAATCGGGACACGCGACGTTCGATGCACTGTAAAATATACGATATCACGACAATATACGAAAATTAAATATTGAATTCACCACCAGAATGTTATTTGCAGTTTGTATGTCCACCCTTGATGTGGTTCGTATGTCCACCTAGCGGTATCCATAATTTCGATGTGACCCTTGAATGACCCCTGTTTTACACGAAACCATTGTCATTCTGTTGTGACCTCTGTCGGATTTGCTAAATTTTGTTTGAAAGGAAGTACTACTTTCGAACGCAAGACAGGATATTTTCAGTGAATTAGGTAAAAACTTAATCATCAGCAACGGCTACAGTGGAAAGTCACGTGAGTTTTACCTTTACTATTTATATACATGTATATATATTTAAGTGCTTTGTGTAAAGATATTAGTGAATGTTATAATCAGATAGCTGGAAGCTCTTTTGCACCTAGAATATATTTATATTCCATATATATATATTAGAACCTTGTGTAAAGATACTAGTGAAAGGTATACTTAGATAGCTGGAAGCTTTTTTGTACCTAGAATTTATTTATTTTTCATATATATATTCTAGAACCTTGTGTAAATATACTACTGAATGTTATAGTTAGATATCTGGAAGCTCTTTTGTAGCTAGAAATGTACTATCTTCGCCACTACGATTACTTTTCTTTGCTTGATTTTCTTTATTATGAATGTTATGAGCTTTGGTAGTGTTAGTATGTAAGGTTTCTTTAGTTTGGCTGAGTTAATTGAACAGAATAGCATAGCGAAGACATTCCTTGGACGCGTGGAACGTTAGCAATTAACACTATCCATCAATCTCTATTGTAGAGTAATCTATGTTATTCTTCTTCTACTTCTGACACGAGCTTGTTAGATAATAATTATTTAAGTACGTAAGGACAATCGATTAGTATTGGTTATTTGTATTTACTCGCTATGCACTGTTCGCGACAGTATTTTAATTAAGTCATAATAAGATTGTAAGCTTATCTATAATTAAAACATTACAAGGCTGCTGTAGAATGATGTTTCGGTGTAGATATATAATCCGAGAATCTATCTATACGTATAAGAACAGGGTGTGTCATTATGGAGACCCAAATCTGTTCTGCTTATAGTTAATAATAGAAAAGAAGTACTGGATAAGTAAAATTTTGAAAAAACGCGTAAATGTGAGTAAAATATATTATGGATTCATTGGAATTTTAATATTCACTTATTATGCGGTTTATTAAATCGTCAAGAGGGAGTTGATCCGAGTTTTAGTTTATTAAATTGTCGGTATATTAATTTCAATGTTGCAATAATATAGATTTTAATTAATGGTAATATAGATAAAAGTTGATGGAAATTAAATAATAGGCACAGTTTATTATGGCTTTATTGGAATTTCAACATTAACTTATTATGCAGTCGTACTTCAGCTCAAAATAGCCGACCACGCAAATTGAAAGGCCCCCTCCCAATTTTTAATCACAGCGAGCTAGGAGTACTATTTTGTTATGTAATCGGTATTATTCCAATTTGAAGCTTGTCAATCAACGCATATTATTAACAACGTCAACATAACGTAACAACAATACATTGTATAACTGAATATACGCACAAATCTTAATTGATTTCACAGTTGTTGTTTAATTCTTTAAATAAACAACCATGAAGACATCGGTTGGTACATGAAAAGAATTTCCATTTTCGGCATTCTAATTGATATGCGTAATTCCAGTACTTGACTGACGTGTTGTGTCTTCGCCTTGACCGGATTACATTGTGTAAATAGAAAGCACTGTATTTTCCATTGTGTATTCTTTTACGTCGCCTCTCCATCAAAGATATAACTATAGAGTTGTATTTATATAAATCACTGTTGTGTAATGCATGCTGAGTTTTTAGGTCTTTGTGTCTTCTATAATTTCAGTACTGACCTACTGAATCCAGGTTTATTACTTCAATAGTCTTGTGGGACCATTTGACCTGCAATTTAATTGCTCTCTTCATAGAATACTTTATCTATTGTGTGAGTACACGTACGAGCCTAAAATTGTCTACATATCTATATGGGCTAATATTGGTGATATTCGGATTCTGGATGGGGCTAGAATTGAGAACATCCACCTCCACAGTATTTACAACTCGTAACCCATAGAGATTATATCGTTAGTTAGTAAATCAAAATTGTATATTAGCACCGCACGGAAATATTGCTTTATAATCAGATTCTACTGGTTGCCATATAGTACGTTTAGTTTGTATATACTCTCTGATAAGAGGATAGTGTACTTGTGAAAGAGATATTGTTTAAAGATATACAGTACTTCGTTATGTAAAAAAGCGTGTACTAATATAATTACAAAAATACTTCATGCGCAGTTTGAAGCGGGGCCTTATTTCCCACCTGGCCTCGGCCAATTGTGTGGTCATTGGTGTTGCTGCTCTTTTAAAGACCGTATATAATTGCAAGAGCGTTATTCCCCATATAACTTTCAATATAGTACATTAGTAGTAAATATCATTTACAAATATACCCGAGAAATAGAATATTTTTAGTGCCTTAACGATAATACTGTATTTCATCTTCCGGGAGAAATTACCGATCATAAACGCAAATTCGTCCACATTCTCACGTAATATAATTAGTTTACGATCTCTAATGGAGAGCTGAAATGCTCTTACTGTGGGAAAACAACAATTTAGTCGAAAAACGGCAATAAAAAATCTCCATGGCGGCGACGCCTTCTTGAAACTCCTGCAATAAACCTAATTCATCGCGGTCTAGTGTGTGTTTTCTTAGCTGCTGGTAACCATTGACATATATGTGAAAGTGTATCACACCATGGTGTCTATTGTCTGTGCTACTGTTTGCATTAAATGAAGGAAAACTGTCATACAGTCAATTTATTCTCGGTTTGATAAGATGTCTTGGCTTGCCGAGTAGAAAGTGGCCATATAAGGTATCCAGCTATGTCGTCTGCTTGAAATAATAATAGGTTTTGAAAGACACGTAAAGAAGAGGTAACTCGTAAATATATTAAGCATATTGAATTCAAATCTAGTTAACTACATAACATTTCAAGTTTTCACTTTCTCTAGTATGATATTTAAGATCGTATGAGATTTCTACAAATCAAAGTCCTGTTTGTGTACTTACGGCCGCTGTGTTATACCAGGTCTGCTGTGTACTGTGGCGTATTTACGTAATCTAGTCTCGTGAAGGAAGTGTCATGCCGTAGAATATCGCACCTTTGTATATCACTATCCATGAACAGTGGCTATCTACAAAAGCTGACGTTTAAATCCTCATTTTACACTTGTTTCTATTGCTTATGCGTTATAAGCATAAATGTTTCTTTTTTCTGGAACGATGCATCAGCAAATTATTCCGGGAGCAATGTTCAAATAATGATATCATTGTGCTTATCTTTATTTTGTGAGATAACGGGCTCTTTAGTCAGCAATGTGGGAAATTCTCCATACATTGATATGGGAGTATTTAGTTGGTTGTGATGAAATATCAAAATTCTTTCATCGCATTTTTCTCACATTTGATCGTAATGCAAAGCTAATTTTCCACGACGACTAATCTCGCTACATCAATATTTTATTTTTAATTGGGGATAAGCGCATTGCGCAAATATCCAATGGCGTGTTTGAACTGCAGTAATCCGAATTTCACACGATCTCCCACTTGAAATGAGTTGGTTTTACAACCCCGTTTTCGCTTTGATTTATTATATCGTATAAATTCGTTGATTCCCAAGAGATGCGTCATCAATAACGATAATTAAGACTAAAATTATTACTTGAAAATAACTTGGTCATCATGTGCATTATCAAGTAAACTTACAGTAAACGAAAATATTTTGCAAATAGAGTTGATAATCCACTCCGAAGCTCGGTGCCTGCCTTTTCACGTCGTTCCTTTGGCTCTACGATATGTATTCATTTACGCCCGTGATCAGTAGTAACTTTTTTGAGCATGCCACATTTTGCACAGAAAATTATTATTAACGCATGATAGTGTCTCATAAAATGTTGAGCTTTGAACGACCTGCACACCTGTGTTTAATCGTTGTTAAATGCTCCCCGTATCAGGATTTTACACCACCTGTGTATATACCACAGCATCAAGATTGACAGAGAACATAGTTTACACTTTGACATGAGGTTCTCGTATTTATTCATGAACTCTGCTATTAGACCGATTTGTACGAAACAGGTTTTAATGCTGATAAGGTGCGACCTGTGTCCTATCATCTTTCCTGGTCATGTACAGTATTACTAGTCTAATTTGACTTCTATTTAGGCTTGCTTTAAATCAATATGTAGTATGAATGAATGGCAGGATTGTCCGTGTTTTAGATACCGAATACCTAACAGGTTTGTTTTAAAACCATATAGGTTTTCAGATCCCTATGAATGAATTTAAAATAAATCATGGAAATCTAAATATGGCGATTAGGCTAACTTCAATTCGTAACACTAATAAGGCGTGGATACATTGTGTATCAGTTCAAAAATGCAAATGACAATCCCTCTTCGTTATGCTACTAGTTGTATATAGTCAATAGTAATATATATAGTGTAAATATATTATCCGTGTATTTTTTAAAAGTAAATGTAAAATTAGCGAACCAACTGTGCGTAATATTGAACCTACTTAAACAAAGTTAATAGCACTACAAAGCATATGGTAATAAATCATCATATTAATTATCGTATTCGTTCATTTCTTAAACAAAACCAAATTCAACTTGGTTTAAACGAGGCCTAATGACCTTCCTATATAGTACTAATAGTGCACTGCTGGACTGCTATCGTCCAGGTGCAGTGATACAAACATCGTTTGTATAGAGGTTTGTCAAGTCGTTAAATTATAAATCGTAAGTTGAAGTTGAAGTTAGTTGGCTTACGAGAAAGTGAAGTCAAATTTATAAATTCGTTGGTGGCTTAAAGATATTGTGTTTTTATTTCCTCTGTAAATCTTATGTGATCTATCGACAACTTTTTACGCCTTATTCTAAGTAACAAATGCACAAAATAACATTGTAATATCATAAAAATATTTAATTTCACAAATGATGAATAAATTTGAAATTGAATGGGGAATGATTCCTTATCCCGATTATAACAGAATATGCCACACCACTTCTGTCTTCTAAGTTTCTGTGCCGCTGTTGCGGTTTTCTGTCGGTTGATTTGTATATTTTGCTTAACGCCTCTTGGTATAATTCCTCCTAAAACATACCTGGTACATAGTTGCCAGTGTTTATAATCTTGTTTTACGTGTACGAGCGTTGATAAACAACACAGGTTACTAACACTAAGACTCTGTAATCGGATGAAGCTCGCTATTTGTAATTATATTAACAAGGTTATGTGACACCATGAACGCCTAAGGATTCAGACTAGTTGGCGTCTCATGTTTGTCGATATTTTTAAATCGGCTTTAAATTGTATCGTGAATTTCTACGCTATGTAAACTCATTCGAATCTAGTGTCAAGTCTAGGCTCGCAGGTGTTCGAATGCTCGTTAATTTGAATTCAGCAAATCTTGCCGCTAGATGGAGGTATAGAAATTTGATTCGGTAACAACGTAAGTCCCACACAAGTAGAAGACGTTTATTATAATACATAGATTGTAGGATATCGGGAATACAATACATATGTTGAATACATTCGCCTCGTGGTTATGCAGCACTGGCCACATCGCTGTTTCGCATTTGCTCTTCATGTCTTTGCTTAAGCGATAACAAGACATCAGCGATATTAGAATTCTCAGAAAGAGGCATATTGTTTACTGTACAAGCTGAGATGCACTCCATTCCGGCAATGTTTAAAACATAACTGTCAACTTATTAGAAAATTGTCTTGCCTCAAGTTAGCAAAAACCTTGATCCCTCCAGCACTGAATCGTTTTTTCTGTGGCCATTTGTCCTCTACATCAAAAGCCGGAACACTGTCGCCAAATTGCGTTCTAATTTGGAGAACAGCAAAAGTGATATCGATAATTGTAGGAATACCGGTCCATTAGTTGTAATTTGACAGTTCTTTCGAATCACGCGACAGAAGTAGGTGTATAGATGTGCAAAGGAAACGTGAATTAGGTCCAGAAAGTGCTAAATCGGGAAATTAACGAACATTTGGCGTGATAGAGTTGAAGTTACGACGCCATAATGTTAGTCAATCACCGGATATTAGGGCGGTGTTATAATTTGGAATCGATATGCGGACGTAGTGCGTCGTAAACGTGATTTTTTACGTACGGTTACTTCCCCTACCGGAGAAAGAACAAACGGGTTTCGTTAGAGAAGATAAACTACCGTTTGTTTTTCATCCTAATTAATTAAATTAATTTCCTTTTTCTCACCCCGCGCGCTCTCTCTCCGCGCTCTTAGAACAATAGCGGATCGTGACGTAATCAATTTATTCAATACGTCACGCGAGCAAGAGAAGAAGGTATGCGAAAAAAATTCTCCGACGCGACGACTTATAAATACTGCGTATCAATCGTAATAGACAGTCACCATACACATCACACTTGGCAACTTAGTAGTTTTTTTGCTATTATATCTGCTGTTAATTCTTCATACGACTACTGTGTATAACTAGTGCAGTTATCAGGCAAAGCAGTTGAATTTCTCGTGCTAGAAAAAAATGGTAAAGGCAGGCAAGCATACATTGGCTCTTGCAGCGCGCTACAGCCCGATTTCGACCGCTAGTTCCCGCAAAAACGACATGAAAAGACCGATGTCGTTAGCGACGGTAGATGTGTGCCAAAATAACGAGGCTAGGAGCATGGAGACATCGCCTGCATTGAAATGTATAAGGGCAGAATTCTGTAATAAGTATAAACGAAGAATTCAAGACGATAATGATAGAAGATGTAGAGAAGCAATTCCTGAATCGCAAGAACTCAGGTAAGAATTGTTTTTATGATATGGCAGTGGTATAATGTTTATCAATACAGTTTGCTCATCTCGGACCCTTGCAATGTAAATCTTCCTTTTTCCAAGGGTGTTACCTAAATATAATCTGTGGATTAAAAGAACGCTTATACACAATTAAAATAAATTATATTAGGGGCTTGGAGTATTTTATTCTTGTAAATATATATCTTGTGAGGTTTAAATGGTTTATTGAATTCATTCCAAGCATTCTGTCTAGGGATTCTATACCCGGTTTCGGTCTCGAACACCGTTTGAGTCGTATATTATCATTTCTTCCAGGCCATCCCTTCTTAATTTCCATGTCAACCGTATATTATTAACTTGAGGTACCCATGCTATATACTGTATATATAAAACAAGGTATTGAAATCATATCCATCATAAACCTTTCAATATATGGTATAGACCCCACTTTATTGGGAATGCTCGAGTGAGGTGGGAGTTTGATTTTCATTGTAAATTTTCGACTTGAGCGATCTATGTTGGAAAATATAATTACCGTGTATTACTTGTTGCATACTATTATTTTTTGGTCTTATTTTTTCTAACATCAATGTTTTTTTTAAAGAACATTATACCGAAAACTCCGTGACGTTATCCCGTCCTTATCCCAACCCCAACCCCAGCAGCCAGTAACCAGTCTTGACGTTGTGCTAAGTGCCATCGACTATATTCGCGATTTGCATACAATGTTAGGGGACAAGTGCCCCCCACCCCCTGGAATTTCCAACGTTACGTCACAAGCGAACGCGTCATTCCAGCGCGTTTCCGGAGTAACGAGAATTCCATTGACACAACTGGAAAACAAAAGGCCAGCACTCCAGCACGTTGAAGCGGCCGATCATGTAAGAATTGTATAGAGCTCTATTACGTTGTATCATATCCTAATGCATTAAGTATTTGAATTGTGCCCTGCCATATGGTTCGTTCTCACATTCCTTCATGCAATGCGATCTTTATAACCACCATATTGCAGATTCCCTTACGATAGTGTAACAGTAGCATTGTTCACGTCGTATTAAACCATTCCTATATAGCGTCTTAGAAGTCCATATGAATTGCATCGAGCTGTACCAATTGTGTAAAAACACCAATTCAAACAAAAAACAATGTATTTTTTATACCAAATTATCAATGAATCATCCCTTTTGTAGTTGTAACAGTGATTGCTTATTGAGATTCCAAAAAAATTAATATTATTCCATTATACTAAGGTTTTACACAATATTGTAGAAATTGCTTTATTGTTCCCTAAAGATCCTATGTTCGAAAATACAATACTCATCCACCCTCGTCTTACTGTTGAAATCTAACTTAATTCGCCACATGTACTTTGCAATATGGATCTCACTGTTAATTATTGTCCTTGGCTTGTACAAGTAAACCAGTAGAAAAATACAAAACCTAGCAAATGCATATTAACACTATTGCAATAGAGTCCGCTATTAATCCGGACCCCGTATTGTCATTCCTTTTTCATTCATCATAGTATCATTAATACAGAATAGCGCATTTTATACATAAATATACATTAAAGCGCTGCCGCTGTGGAAGCCACAACGATCTTGGGTGGTTTAACTCAGTTGGCGTCTGTATTCTCAAACCACCCATTATCGCATCTATTTTTCCGATTTAAGGTTG
Source organism: Halocynthia aurantium (assembly GCA_013436065.1). Taxonomy (NCBI): domain Eukaryota; kingdom Metazoa; phylum Chordata; class Ascidiacea; order Stolidobranchia; family Pyuridae; genus Halocynthia; species Halocynthia aurantium. The sequence continues at coordinate 30,504 of QXVX01006382.1, forward strand.
CCCATGAAAGAAATATCGGATGCTAATAACGTCCCTGACTTAACCCGAAATAGCTGGCTTGTTAAATGCGATTTACAATACTTTCAGTCAGTTTTCTAATATGCGGTCGTAACCGACTCAGATTAACTTTCGCTCCATACGCATTATGCGCATTACAAGATCGCAAACTCTCCCTAATAATATGCTTTGTTTTGTTCTATTCTTAGGAACGCAGACATACAGACGCTGATGTAATAACAGATTGAGTTAGTTTTTCTTTGATGGAATGAGCTTTGCTTGAGTCTCCGTGGCCTTAACGTGACGGTTGGTTATGAGATGGGTTATGTCCTAACTGTGGCTTGAAGGGAGGATGCTACCCATAAAAGCACAAAGGAACGATGAACTTTCCACACAAATTTCTTTGTTTACCGTCCTTATCCCGTGGATGGAGCGTGATTTTTATAATAGGAATCCCTTGCGTATCACTGCATATATTTCGGTAAACATCGCCCTTTTCGCTCTATGAATAGTAATTGAGCTTGTCCATGGGTTCAATATTTGTAAAACTTTGATGGGGCTTATTTTACCGTGTTCAAAGTGATACTGGTACTTTTATGAATAGATACATTATGTACACTTATTCTGTACCTCACTGAATTGCTGTATAAGCTTTGGGTTTAGAAATATTTTCAGTGGGTCGTATGAATTGTGTTATTTTGCTACTCGTGTTACACTGTAACAACTATAGCTCCACTTGGTTAATAAGATACTCTGAAAAACAAAAAATTGTTGTACATAGTCAGCTTTTGTATATTGTGGTATAACGCTATCTACCATGTTAGCTTGAAAATCGTTCTGTGGGGGGACAGTGCTAGGCGATGGATTCCTATATCTTTTTTCAATTTCTTTTACTTTTTATTTTCAGCACTGCTTGTGCTTGTCTTTCCGAACATGGCATTCCCGTGGCCTTATCGCACTATCGTGCTTTAGCATTAGTGCATTCCTTTTTTTTTTTTTTTGCAATATTTTATATTTGACTTCCTTCCATTCTTCTACCTTATTTATTTTTCACGAATGTTTTTTCACTGGTTCATTTCTACGCAATAAAAGCATTCGTTTTATAAAAACTTGATCGTTCTTCAGACCGCGTCGAAGATTTGTAGATAATATTACAGTATGGAGAACATTTGTATTATCTGTGTTTGTATGTCTAAAGAGAATGATTGTAATTTTTATACAATTCAATTGTATTCAGTTAGTATCATCCACGTAGATCAAGACAGTGTAAAACGAGGTTGTTAGTTGATGGCACATATGTGTATATTACGTTGTGTAATATAGTCTATATTGCTGTTTGATTTTTTCTGCGATGGGTTCATAGCCTAACCAGATTCTCAGATGGGTCTGCGAATGTAAAGAACCAGTTGTTAAGAGTCAAACCAACGATCAGGTCCAGCCTTCGTAGGTTTACATCTATCAATATTGTATGAAGTAAATACCACATGTGCAATATGCAATATTTGATAATTAATTTGCCTTGTAACGGAATAGCCTGGTGGTGATTAAACTTTGTTCGTTCAATAATTTTTTCATGTTCTGTTCAACGTTGTGGTATTGAATGTCGCGCATCTGATTCAGTAGCTATCTGCTCAGCGTATAATGAAAACATAATATCAATATTGTCCTTATCTATATGGCGCGCATTCCAACCGATATTTCCCAACCAGTCATATGCAGTGTTATCGTTAAAGGACTTGAAATTAATGGAGTTTAGCTGGTTCCATTCCAACCATCGAACACCAGATGCCTGAACACCTACTGTGCATTCTCCCACGGTTTTGGCGCGAATACGTTACCAATACTCCCCCAGGGAACTGTTTACGATAACCGCTTTTCGGCGTTCTCAACCTGTAAACTACCTTGTTGCCTCAGATAATAATGTACTATGAAGCAAATGTCTTCCATCACATAAATGCATCAATTTACAGTATTCTGTATAATAAATGATTTCATCTTGTAGCTCTGCTTCTCCACTTGTGCTAGAAGTCCAGCTCACTCTTGCATAGACTTGTTTTCTTGTAAAGCTACACATTTTGATAATGCAAAATCAAGGAAACCTTTATTATCGCAGTTTGAAATAGATTACCGACAATTTGTTAAGTGCAGCTGGTGTGTTGTGACCTTTGCCTCAGCGTTCAAGTTGCATATCGTTGCTTGAATGCGACAACCATTATTTATGTATGAACCATACATTTTACATATTTAGGTCTATTTGTTAGGATTCACATAGTTTATATATTCAAATCTAGCATGTGTTTAATGACAAAGAAAATTAATTTTAAAAACTTTGAGTTAAGTTAAAGTTAAAACTAAAATTCAAAATCTAGATTTACGTTAAATACTGTGATAACAAATATATGTTTTCATCATTATGTAAAGTAAATCTATTTGGTTCCATTTTATCAATGCTTCTTGATAAAGTCTATTGTAATTAGGATGGGGTTTCGAGGATTCTGTTTCTGAGAGTTGGGTCTACGATTTGAAAAGTTAGGGACGGCTGTACTGAATATATTTTCTTAGCATAGCGGTATCGCAATGAAAGCTTTTGTCCTTAAGCGTGCGTGGAGTGTTAAAAGGTTAAGAAGAATTGTTGTATTCCAATCGATATTTGAGCGGGCGAAATCTAACAACATTGTTATTTGAATTGTTACTCGTGTTTTCCCATGCGTCCATTTATAGACCTCCTACTCAAACAATTGACAAACAAGTCTTGTTCGGGCCTTTTGTTGTCGTATTCTATTCTTTCGACCCGTGTACTGTTACAACATGTGTTTTAGTTCAAAGGTGACAGATCATAGTTCGAGTACTTAGTGATAGTACTAAATTATACTTGATAACAAAGTTCGATCCGAAAGTATGATGATGTCTTGCCCCATTAACTCCTCGGGCCCCGCCCTGGCTGTAATGTTCTGTAGGCTTTTGCTTGTCGTCTTCCGACTTTGTTGAGACAGGAGAAAATTTAATTAGTTTTACGTCGTTACCCCGCCTGGTTCCTGTTTAATTTCCTACGACTAGCCAAACATTTTTAATTAATAATATCGAGGAAGTTTCTCTAAGTTGTCGGCTCTCTTTTCTTGACGGATACTTTTAACGCAGATGAGGAAATGAAAACTCAGCATGTAACGATGCATATGTAATAAGAGGTTAACCCACTCGCGACAAAGATAACAAAATGAACGCGAACAATAACATTTGTCGACTTAGACAGGGTTAGTTAGACTCTTCAGTTCACAGCATGAAACGTTAGTTCATTTCTAGAACTTAATTTATCATCCATGTAATAAAAATAGCAATAATGCTCAACAATAATCCAGTGAAAGTATTCTCATAAACTGGATAGGATTAGGATTATGAAATTAGTATTATTATTAACGAAATTACAATAGAAATGAATGATATAACAATCTAAATACTAAAAATCGATAAAAAGTTTATTAATAATGGATTATTGAAGTACTACTATCGTCCTTGTATCGACTTATCCCAAATTATAGAAATTCGACTATTCCGTACCGTTGATAACTTTAGGGATGCAATACATGTACCACAGCAGCACTATGTGATTGATATGTACGAACCATGCAATTGCAAAATTACTTGTGAATTTTTGTTTATCATTCTTATCAATCATGCAAAATTGATACGATACTTATTGCTTTGTGATATATCCCGCAATGATCCACGACTACAATGATCGGATCTTATTATCCTGCAGTAACTTGACTCGACTTGTTGCTAGTAAATAGCGATTTTTTTTCGTTCCCGCTATGTTTCCTATATCCGGACTTGTATGATATATTGCCTTGCGAATTACGAACGAATTTAACTTTGCTTTCCCACGAGGACATAAATAAATCCACTCCGTAGTGCAGTAATTTAGTCGATTTAGAAATACTGTTTCCATAATTAAAGACAGCTTTATAATCGTTTAAATATATGGCACCACTTACAAACGTAATGAAGGCACTTAAACTGCAGTCCTGTTGTTATTAACGGATATTTTAAGTACGACTGTAATTGTCAAAGGTACACGAGGTTAATCCATCCTTTGACTCTTGGGTGACTCGAGATTAAATCATATTTTTTTGAGTGATAGAAATAAAAGCATTTAGGTAGCATACGTGTTTGTGTATCATTCGTTCATCCATGTCATTAGTTCGAAGCGAGTTCACTCAATTTGTATTCTTGGTGATTTATTGTATGCGTGGATGACAAGGAAGAGCTTCCTATATCAGTGATTCTCTAGCTAAGAGGTTGCTAAAGGAATGTGTATTCAGTAAACCGATTTGAAAGACCCTAATTCCACTGTCTATTTTTATGTATATGCTCACACTGGTTGAGGTTTTGTAAAGGTTAAGTAAAGGAAAGAAGTATTATAGGATTCTCAGTAGTCAAAAAGAGGATTTCACTGTCACCTATGTCTATCCATACTTCGTTTTTTCTTCTTCTATAATCACCATACACCTTTTACGTAATTTTAGGTCGAGACTATGCTGCTAAAGTCTGTTGGGACGAGCTAGATAGGGTACTGTAAAATCGCATTGCAAAGAATAAATATCATCGTGTTATGTACTCCCTAATAATAGTTTAGAATTGAGTAATGTTAGGGATAGTTCATATGCTAGCTATTATATCGTACAATTTCTTGTCAAGTCTCCCAATTAAAATTCGTATGTCCCGATTCGATACATAGTTGAGAATCTTAATGTTTCAAATATACTGAGTGCTTCCCCGCTTCGGTCGTACAGGTGCGTGGTGGCGTCCGCAAGTCTGGGCGTTTTGTGTTTTGCCGATTTGTCACTCAGCGTGCCGGGCTACTTTTGTTGACATATCGCAATCATTCTCGTTAGATAGTACAAAGCAGTACTACGATCAAAATGTTACGCATTTAAACAAGGCTAGCCTCCCAAACAAACCCTCTGTGTAATAATAAGCATTGGTTCAGTTCTTACAAGGAAATGCAAGCAGTAAATTCTACCACTAGCTTACATCACCATTCCATACTTAATAATTTCTATCTAATATAATATTTAATATCGTAATTCCAAAAAGACGCTTAAAGGCTCGCACCATTTGAGAGTTAATCTCCGAAGCGCCATATGAAATTGAAAATCGCATGGAAAGAGATAATGTTATATTGTAATGGATAGCTTTCTTTCCAATTAAAGTGTATTGGAACCTAATTAAATATGCTGAAAAAAATCGACTCGTATGATGTTAGCACTTTCAGTTGCCAAGCTGTACCATTGAATTAATTGTAATTAAGGGAGTTTGTTTAAAAATTCTTTTGGCTTATCTAGACTAGTAGACGCAACCACACCTGTGTTGGTAGACAAAAGAATAATAAACATTAATTCTTAATGACAATGTAAATATATGGGAAGTGTTTATAAATATCTGTGATTGATTGTATATGTCGTACTGTAATGTATAAATGATTACAACTCAGGATTTTGTGGTCTTACACATAAACAGACGGATTCAACAATAGAGTGTAGTGTTTCAGCGCCTAGTTTAACATTAGAGCGTTATCGTTGTTATGAATATATAATTACCGTTCCGTAATGACACCTAGTGGTCAGGATAGTATTAATAATTCCAATATTATTATTGTATTGATAAGAAGACTAAATCGCTAGTCACAAAACCGCTAGTGTGATCCCAGAAGAATTCATGTAATGTATAAGCTGAGAGAAACGAACTGTAATTTCGATAAGGTATGCAAGATACATATTTCATGGCATACCTAAATACTTTTTTGTCGTTAGCTGTATTAGCTGACACCTAGTTGCCTCATACCACAACACTTGATATTCGTACATCACGGTTCAATTCATCCATTTCCGTTTGAATATGGCGTCCCCAATTTAACTAATTATCCTAGCCGTTATTAGACACATAATTGTTAAATCCGGCCTGGTTAGTTGATTGACATCTCAGACACATAGGTGTGAATCAACAACAAAGGCCAAAATATCCCGCCTTTCCCAATACCCGTTCGGCGCCTTTGAACAAATTTATTAAAACTGGAGAAAACTCGGCATGAATCCATCCTATTTCTACCTTCGTGTTCAATTGCCTGAAACTAACAAGGATATACGAGACAAAGGATAGATATTTCCCTTCAAATTATTGGAGCGTCACTAACTAACTAAGTGAACGACGGCTTTTGGTCGCTCTGTATAAACACTGCCATTGAATTTCCTGGATTTGGGAAACAGTACCCGCTGGTTGGTCGCTTAGTTTTTTTCAACTCATGCGCAAAGATTATTCCGTTGGAATAATTCTTTTTCAAATATATAATATTCTTCCATAATTACGAACGATTTTCTTTGTTCTGATGGGTTTCTGATTTGCTTACGCTATAAACCAGAACAAAAGATACATACGTCTCATCCATCCAGGCCTGTGGGTTAACATAATATTTCCGGAATTTGGGTGACCAGGGTTATTAATTATTTCTGCTCATGCGGGGTGAATTGTATGAAATCGGAACTGGTGTTAAACTTCAATTGTTATTTCGTATACTACAGTGTACTGTATTGTTTGAATGGATTGTATTTTGTATGTCTTCAATTTTATCTCTATGCATATATAACCGAATTCAAATACTTATTTTAAATCTATAAGACTTGTTTTTCACCACGCATACAGCATATACTTGGTTTATTTGCTCCATAAAAGCAGCACGTTCTTATCCAATAACTTATTTATGTATAATATCCATTAAAATCAATCAATATGTCTTTTCACACTGTGAAACATAGGAGTGGTGGAATCGTTGTTGCGAAATTTTGTAATAATATCGGAAAGATTCTATCCATCCGTCATCTCTTCCAAATTCGCATTGACGTCAGTTTACTTTGATGCGAGCGCCACCCACAGAGATTCCGTTCAATTCGAGAAATTGTTTCCGTTGGATGATTTTTCTTGTAATGGATTCGGGAGTTCGCTGAGTTTGTTATTATTTCACGTGTTGCTTATTGGATGTTACTGAAAACAATCGTAATTACCCAGAAGCTATGGGTTTGTGAGTGAACGCTTTTGCTGATAGTGTTTAATATATTTCCGCAAATAGAATTCAAATACTTTAAGGAGTAAGCGGGAAGGTTGTTAACGTCAATATACATATTATACGAAATCTGTAAATATGTTAATTCCACGAACTTATCAGTATTTGATGCTTCTTTGAGGTGTCCCAAAAATAGAAATAAAGCGTTTAGATAAATGTCTTCAGTGAAAATGTAAGAAACGATATTTGGTGAGAAATTGCCGTAGTAATACCATGTCTAACTTTCTCATGCTAACTTTCTGTGATTCAGTTGCCTAGATATAAAACTTATCAAGCCTTCAGATTATTATCCATCAAAAATGCCAGTAATAAACTTAAGAGCGGCGCTTAGCGGCCAAAACAGAATCTTAACATTTACCTATAACACCGCGCTAGCCCGAGTCTGTTGATAAAAATAATTTTCGTTTTCTGAAAAAATCATAACTGGTGGATGGCTGTTTACCCGCAGCCTGGTGTATACAGTATATTAAACATACTGAACTATTACCACAGTCATTACGTTCAAAAAACAAATTTCCATTTCGCTTGAACGACATTGTTTGAACTTCTCGTATAAGATAAGGTATCAAGCATATGTCTTCCGACTCCATCTAAGTTGGAACGTTACCCGTCTGTCCTAGAAAAGCTCAAACATTTTCGAAATTTCATTTCGCGTAGCAGACTGTCAATTGCCAGAATCCATCCATAGAACACAACCTATTTAATACCCATAAAAATACTTCATTGTGCAGGCGTCCTCGGTTTATGCAAGTTCCTTTTATTCGATTTGACTGATATGCCAAAGATTATTTACGACCATCTGCTTGACGTTGTTGTTGGGTCTGATTGTGCAGAGCCGATTGTTTGCGCAGTTCTTCAATATCCAATTATTATATGACTATAAACAGTTAGAGCAAAAAGTTTGCATGTGGTCTGGCCTGATTACAGGAGGGCCAACGATTTTAAGAAGTGCCCAGTTCTACCGGTATAGAAGCAAAGAGGTTACCCTTTGGTGAAGAATATTTATACTGCAAAAGTGTGTTTGTAAAGATATATTATAAAAAGTACATATACTTCGTCATGTACATGTACAGTACAGTATATACAGATATCATATGTATCACTGATTATAAAAATACTGATTAAGCAGTTTGAAATACCGCCTTTCCTATTGCTACTGTATGTCGGAACCGCCCGGCATGTAATGAGACGCTATTTTGTTTTTTCAGCACTTTTCTATGTGGCATTAACTGTTTTGGTTTGGTAGTTGATTGGTGAACTGTTTTATCAATTTTAGTATATCCACTTCTTCTGTTAGAGATCGTCTATAACTTATGAGTTCATCGTTGAAACTTATTCCCACAAAAACCTCGCTTTTTGTGAAGTTTGTGGTATGCCGCAAGACCACTGTCGACCCAATGGGTAAAATTTTCTCATGACCATTAGCAGCAGCTGCAGTCTCACGGTCTTGAGCTCCTAAACTAAATCTCTATGGACGACGCTCAGCAGACTCTCTCACATAAAGCGCCTTTTTGAACCGTCCACGGCAGACTCTCTTATATTTAGCGCCTTTTTGAACCTTTCAAGGTTTTGTTCAATATGTAAGATCCGTTATTTCGAATTGATCGGTGTCTAGGCTTGTTTAGTCGGATTAACGAGGTTATCAGTTAATCAAACAAATTTTTAGGGTTCTGTAATTATCTTTTAATTTCTTGATGTCTGGTCAAAATATGAATGCACATTTACACTTCACATTCTAGTGAAACTAACGTTCTATGGGATCTGTCTATTAGAAGTTTCCTATATTCTGACTGTAACTAGGCTAGATGTAACTTTACAAATTTGTGTTAGAATCCAATAGTGTACATTGTACAATATAATATAGCAGTATTACTCTGGTGTGTAGGGGGTGGTAAGGTGTAGCTTTGTGAAAAAATAATGTATTAAGTCGGCAATGTTGTCAATCAGTCAGTATATGAAGTATTGTGAATGCTCATTTGATTTTTAGTGCCGTGGGAACGATGCGTATTCCCATTAATTAACTACTACATAACGTGGGAGGTGAGAGTATACACAGTAGTAATATGCTTGGGTATTCCATCTTCTAAATCTATTTTTAAATATGTATAAATTGTCGTAATAAAGTTACGTGTGTATTTCATCATCCGTTTTGTTGAATCAATTCCCCAAGCTTCGCCTGTGTGCCAGTCTGTGGTTCAAAGAGTTTCCATAGGGAAATGTTTTGTACCGCTGACAAACATGAAGTCATTATCAATGTAATTACTAATTCATATCATCCGGAAACCTATGATGTGTTTTACCGCCAAAGAAAGAAAGCTTTAGACGAAACATTTTATAGACGTAACGTCGCGTTGCTAGATGGACCGCATTACTACTCATAAATGACTGGACTTAGTCATTATAGGGGGCGGGAATTTCTTTCAATAGTTAAATAGGCATAACCATCTAAGTAATTGATAACATCATTGTAGTTTGAGGTAACTATAAAGCTTAACGTAAGAATACTTAACATGTGACATACCAGTAGTACCTACATATATTTTTCGCTTTGGCAATTGATAGTGAAACTACAGTATGTACATATGTCACGGACACGTGTGAAAGTTTAAGTAGGTACAATCGATCATTTCCTTATCGTGTCGACATAGAGAAGTCGGTTACAACGGTTTCTACCTGGGAATACAATGATTTTTTTATCATACCTTTTCCATAGGGTCACCAGACATCTTTTTATGCGTGAAATAACGTTCATGTGGGTGAAATTGCAAGAATATTCCCATTTATTAGTTTCAAATACAGACACTCCTAAGTGAATGACCGGGTTCCCTTCCAACTACCTGGTCGTAAAGCAAATGAGTAGGCAAACTAAATTTCTCACTCAGTTTGGTCCTGAAATATCTTAAGAGGCCATTAGTATCCAAGTATCATTATATATTTAATGAATTATCTGAATAAAGAATTTTGTGAAGGTCTAGTGCAAACACTATATAACGGTCGTATTCTTAGCAGTGGTGATATTGTTCGTAAGTGTGAGATGGTCGTTAAATGAGGAGTGTCTGTTATCGTCACCAAGGACTATTTATTCTTATTGTTGGTTTATGGGAATTCTACATTTAAGCCGCGTTTGTATTGAAACGAGTATGACATTTATAAATTGTATCCAATTCCTTTTAACACAATTCCGGTGATGTTTTTATCACACTAGCCGTTCACTCTTACTAATACAATTCTGTAAGTATTTTTTCCCGACTGATATCGAAACCCACTCACTAATCAGGACCTTATTACGAACGTGAATGACAAGTTAAAACAGTTGTACAAAATTTCCTATACCGGGAAAAAAGTTCCTTCGTACTTACTTTGTATAATAGAAACAAATCATTAAATACAAGTTGTTGCGTACGAAATAAATTCTTCCGAGTATTTTTCAATAGAAATGCCGGTTAATGAGTCCCATATAGACGCACTAATACGCGTTAAACGCTTCTCCAAACGTCGCTAATCCCTGCAATTAGAGTAGAGTTGGAATAGAGTGGACACGTGGCCGCCATTAATCGCCGCCAATTTCGTTGACATTCTTTTATTTGAAAAACTTTCAATCAAGATCCGTCTCAGGTGAGCTGATTTTAACACAGGTGCTCAGGCGCCTAACTGTCTGCGACGGTTACTCACTGCTCCCACCATGCTCTTAATTCTCATTTTCCCACTACTCCCGAGTAGATTTTTGTTCGTAAACATTCATTTGTCAGATTCCTTTGTACTTTACTCGCATCATCCAAAATATATTACATTAGTCTAAAATTAATAGTTAGTTTTTTAGAATTTAAAAGAATTATATATATATATATATATACTGGAAGTTAGCGTTTCAAAGATCCTCAAAATCGATCAACTGACGATTTATTTAAATATTCCATATTGATTTATCTGTAATACAGATATTCCTAGTCACTAATCACATATCAATAATTAACAAAAATTACCTAATAGCTAATTTTACGTCTCTCAAAGAAAAGTTATTGGCACATGGTTCCCGAAAACAGTTGGATTAAGATCACGCGTTATATGCAGTGTCCAGCCTACATTAAATCTTCTAATATGGCGTTGTTATGGCTGGACAAGAACAATATGGAATGAAAGCACCATGGATTACCAGCTTTATAATTGTTTTACTTTGTAACTATTTTTAAGTGCGTTCAAGGGGAGATAATTTAGCTGGTGAATTAATTAGTACATATATATTAATATAGTCATAATATATTAAATGACTAGGATTTTGAATTGTGGTCATGATAGTGTTTTCCCGATGTTTTCTTTTGGGCTTTCGTCCTCTGGGCCTCCCCATCGTCAACAGCATGCTGTTGAGTTAAGCGTGGCAGAGACCGCATGAAATCATGTGTAGATATTTCCGGGTTAACGATAGACAACTACTGTAAAGCCTTAATGGGAGAATTAATTTAGCTTCTACGTGCAGTAATTCACAAAGTGCTTTACCTAAAACCACAAGAAAAAAAATTCAAGCAGTTTATCAAATTAAATACATGCGGTGGATGATTCGAAGAAAAACATGAAAAGTTGGTCGGAGCTCGCAGACTGACGGGCGCCTGCGCACCTGTGGACGCTCTAGCGATACAAATCGTGTTTTGAATGACGAGTGTAATAAGCCTGCGCTAGTGGAAAGATAGAAGGCGGAGAAATGAGCGCGAGCGACCGTAAAATCAATCATATTAGAGCGACGCCAAGATTATGAAAACGTGCGACATAAAGAAATAACTGAAAGAATATTAACCTTGTTCAGGTGCTTGTAATCTTCTTAAAAGTTTTCAGTCCTTTCTCAGCGAATTTTTTAAACGCGCATATATATTTTTTCCACGCATTTAAATCTATATTTATTCATTCAAAAATTTGGTTGTATATACTTTTAGCATTGGTGTGTAAGATATATAGTACATATATGCAACTATAAATCATATGCATATATAGAATTGGAAGTGAATTAGCTGTATAGAATATAAATGATGTCGATGTTTTAATTAAGAAAAAGTGTCTGAGAACCTCTACATTGAATATTGTTGTAATCTGGTACCCTACACCTGGGGGCAATTGGTCGGTTTCATATTTTTATCTAAAACCTCTCGTAATATGGTTATTCTTCGAATCAGGTTTGTCTGCTATAGCTTAATGTGGAATCTTTCTAGCTTGAGAGTGTGAGGGGTTGAAGGAGTTAAGAAAGATTTCTGTTAAAGTAAACGAAACTTGATCACGGAGAGTGTGTATGTTTGTGAAGAGAGAAACTGAACTAAGAATCACCAGACAACGAGACTGCCAGGCGCCTATTCACACCTGGGCCAACACAACTAGTTGTTTGATTTCTCTGTATACAGTGTTATATGTGATAGGCCGATCCGCAAAAGGCTTCGGGCAAGGTTTCTTTGTTCCTTCATCCCAATTATAATTTTCCATGTTTATCTTTGTGGTGATGATCATATAGCAAGAATAGTAAGAAAAATCCTAGAGATGGATATCCGGAAAAATCCTCCCCAATATTGACTAGAAAGGAGTAGCCAAAATTGGGTTTATTTGTTGAGTATTGTGCTACTGCCCCATCAATTTAGACTTGAGAAAAATTTGCGATATCTTTCAAGATAAATTCACCGCCTTCTAGCACTTGCTCATGTTATCTACCTTCTCGTTCCATTGAACGTATATATTTAATATATATTATATAATAATTCCCAATATAAATTCATTATTGAATTTTAGTGAAGTTGTAGCATGTACTTGTATGTGTTGCCAAGCTTATTGTGTAAGAACGGCATCTAGACCTTTGTTTGTTTTCTTCGGTTATTCGATATATATCAATCCTAAGTATTCCGTAAACTGGTTTAGTTCCTCTCTCTAGTAAATATAGCAATAAGGTAAAACGAAGTATAAATCAAAATTAGACCGTGTTAGTTCAACACAATACTCTACCACCCTTCTTATTCCCGTGTACCATATTAGGCTTAGGTATTCTGAATGTTACAATTGCGAAGTCAGTTCTATAAAAATTATTCATGGATCATATGTAACTACATAAAAAATATTTGTAATTGTAGAACCTTTCCGTTTGATTTAATTATTTTTTTAACTATCGTAATATTTCGAAATAACAATTGTTTGTTCTGTTGTTCGTGTTGACTACTATTCGCTAATATACCAAAGCGACTAAATTACATTTAATTAACTGAATTGAATAGCTCAATTTCACACGTTTCAACTCAATTTATTGATAAGAATATCATAATCAAGTAGAAACCACAATTGTATGGAATGAACAACGGTGTCAAACAATAATCAAACATCAAAACAATTGTATTCAATAACAGAAATTGTCTTGAAAACTAAAATTCTGCAGGAAATCCAACATGAATCACACAAATCATGAAATATTATTATTTAATAGAACAATAATCATAGACTGAAACTTGAGATGCGCAAGATCGTTCGGGTGATTGTGAAATGAGTAGAAGCTCTTTATTGAAAGAGTAGTCCTTTTCTTTGGCGTATATGAATATCGGAATTTCTGCAAAACGAAAAAAAAATACGTTAATATACCTTGTATATTGAAAATGAAATGTATTAGGCCGCTATACTTATATAATAAATTACTCAATTTATCCAAAGAATAAAGTTTTATAATATGCTCCACAATACAAGTGGCTAACTATGCTTAACAGAATTATGTAGAGGCGATAGCTATTTCATTGCCATCCACTAAAAATACTAGAAATAAATATGTTACAAACACACACCTCAAGGTTTTCCGATATTTTTCTTTAACGCCTCTCATTTCACACGCATGCCGATTATTTCAGCTTCTCTTCCCGCGTTAGCAGCAGTGTTTCATCGAGCATCGATCATTTTGACATCAATCTAAAAAATGAAGGACTTCTGTTAAATTCCGATTTACGACATCAGATGAATAATAACAAATAGTTGAAGTATATAACATTTTAGTAATAGAAATGAAAAGTAGGCGATATTTACCTTCGTAGCTTGATCACTTCGCCGAATCACAAGATCAGACATATCTGTCGGACATTTTCTTGATTTAGCAGACACCGACGACTCTTTCGTGGTTGGCCGACTCAGGTGCTGATGGATATTGGCAAAAGTCTTCATCATTGTCCGATTCGTTCAGAGCGTAGCTGAGATCATATATGTATTCAATGGCGTGTTGCATGATGTCCAACGACGTTAGTTCGTCCACACTTTTTCCCGATACTGTTGGCACTACTGATTTCAGTTTTTCTAAAAGCTCTGAAACTCCGGCTTCATCTTCATCCGATCTTTTTGATATAGTGATGGATTTTGGCAGAGGCTTGTTCAGGCTAAAGCTTCTTGTAGCATTCGACACTGGTCTTGTTAGAATAACTTTGCCCATGATTAGATTCTGAAAGACTATAGTTGATTGAACTCGAAAGTAATTTGCTGATTTTCAGATAGATCAAAAGTAGTTTCTTCACACGACAGTTGAGTTTGAATCTAAATTAATACGATTGAACGTCGAGTATTTATATCCCTCTTCCTCCTCTTACTTTTTTCTTTCGGAAAAATCGTAGGTTTCCTTTTTCTTTTCTCGTGTTCTCCGCCTCTTATCGTCCTTTCTCTCTTTGCAGAGAAGCGCGTAACTGGATAAAGAAATGCGTAAAATGCGCGAAATTAAAACGCTATTATATTCCCAGAGACTGACTGTCGCCATAGCCCAGCTGCAAATTGCTGGACAAAAGATACTGTATCGGCGGAGTTATCTGATAAACTAATTTAAAAAAAATAGATAAAGTTTCGTCTTTATCTAGTAACGCGCAGAAAGATAAATATGGAAATATTCATATTATAAAGTATGTTGGAAGTACTATATTATGGTATGTTTAAAATCGGTTATTATGTTAATTTTATTCTAAAATATTGAAAGTGGTTCAAAAGTTTGAATTAAAATATAAACGTAAATGAAATATAGTATCAACGGATTAAATTTAATAATAATAATAATAATATATTGTATATTATTATACTCGTATATTATATTTATTTTACCAATAATTATAAGTATAATAATTTAGTTGTCTGATGTAACTTGAATGAACAATTAATTATAAATTAGTTCCAATATATTTTTTGATCATAGAAAATTTTGGAATAAAGTTATAATTGAGTTGGCTTGAAACTATTTTTAGCTTGACGAGTTGTTCATAAGTGGTCAAATGATTTATGTGATTTGGGGTCTAAATATATATACTGTATATATATATATTTATGAAATAAATTCTGTAAATACTATTGCGTTAGTACCAGTTATCATTACGAGTCAAGATGTTGTTTAAAAAGATAGTGTATATAGTAATAAAATATTATAATACTAAAATAACCTGATAAACGAGGAAAATGTAAATTATTATTAATTTGACACACTAGCGCCAAATTCCGATGCCGCAGTGACAAGTTTCGCGGTTAGTGTTTTGTGAACAATCGCAGACGTAAAGGCGCCTCGTCACCTGTGAATGAGTGCCTGAACCTTCCTCCCACACATACACACAGGCGGCGGGAAGAAAATCTCAATCGCATCAAACAGAGTCAACTTAAAGTATATGAAGCACATCTAACCCTCTTGTTGGGCCAGGTGTGAGGTCTATATTATCCCTTTGCTTCCTGTGTGTATGTAAATCATATGAGGACACTATTTATGGAACGCATTCCTTAGCTGGATGAAAGCAACACTTCGATCAAAATAGATTGGGAATTGATAGCAATGTTTTAAAATCGCATTAGGGTAAATATAATACCCCCGTAAGGGAACCAATCTGGCATTGAAAACTTGAAAAATCGTATAATTAGGGCTCGTTACGGTTTACTTCATGTATCTAATTAAGTTTAGGTGAGCTAGGAATGTCTGCTTTGTTAAAATATGTAGCAATACATAGAAATGAATGTATATGTTATGTAATTATATAAATATGATTTAATATATTATAAACATGTATTTTGAAGATACTACTGTGCTTATCATACATTACTATATTAATACTACAGTAATAGCATTGAACAATGTTCACCAATCCTTATACTTATATTGAAAATTCGATTTGTCATTATATGCGATCCTTCATTCTCCATTCTTATATTGTTTATTAATTCCAATAACTAAAATACAATACTGTATATACCGCATTCATTTACCTATTTAAATTCCCGGCCTAGTGACAATGCTGTATTTATGAAGTAGGCAGTCTGGCGCCGTTTGAGTTTACCTGTAAACAATATCGTTAAGAGCTGGTGAAAGAACCATCTCAACTTTTGTTTGAACTCTTTATCTAAGACTTTGTGTGCCTAAAAGTGTGAGAGGGGACACCTGAGAGTGAAAAAAAGTGAGAAAGCAACAGAACGGAACAAGTGTTGCTGATAAAAGTCAGGAATTTGTAAAACGTACAGATCATCAGACTGCCAGGCGCCTCGCCACCTGTGTCTTCCATAGGCGGCGTCAGGGAGGGTTAAATTTGCGTTAATAACTTTCTGCGGAGAGGAAACATCTCTGCAGGTGGCTGGGAAGATATGTTGACGACGGGGAGTCACAGCTTCTTTATTCGTGTGCGAGTGTTTTGCCTGTTAATGTTCAGCTATAGAGTAATCCAAAGACCTCGTATCAGTAAAAATATAAATTCGAGTAAAGAGTAAGTGTAACATCTATTTTTCTCAATTTTATTGACTGTAAGAATAACAAGACTACAATTTTCAATTTGTAATATAGACCATAGTGTTATGAATTACTGGTGATCAGATAAAGCATGAAGCGTTGTGCCTTTATTTTCATAAAGGTTCTTAGTCGAACCAATTGCTGCCTCCCTCTAAACTTAGCCCTAATTTTAACCATATATATACATGTATATATTTTCCAGTATCCACCTTTTTTATGGAGTATTATGTGAGGTATTTCCACACGCAACACTTCTGTTCAGTAGTGTAGTAATTATTCTGTATGAAACGACAATGACTCATGTTCAGTTCTGTCTACACATAGCATTGCACAGAAAACTCGATTTAAGGTTGCGGAATTTCAGTTATTCAGCTAATAACAATGTGTTAATTACACGACGCTAGGTGTTAAGGAATTCGTACAATACAAACGGAAAGACTCGTGTTGGATTCAGGCCGTGTTTGTAACTACAATTGGCCAGGTGTGCACAGGTGTGAGTGAATGTACAATTCCACTGTGCTATTCAGAGGGCAAAGTCTTTACAAATCACGAAATGTGTTGGGAAAAACCGTACAATATTCGACAGCACACTGGTTATTAGCCATACTGAATCTCTCCAATGTGAAATAAAATATTGCCAATATCCCTAATATAAATTCCATTTTCTGATTCCTAGAGCTAAATTTTGCTCTATGCTATATTATACAAATTATTATAGAATTCAATACTATAGTATAATTATTCGAAATAAGTTATATTTTGAATATTTTCGCCGTTCATGCCGGAAGGCTAACGTACTGTATAATCAGTATTGATTTGGTAACAAGTCCGTCTCCAGATTGTGATTCATAGTAACAGTATTCCGTAAAGTAGTAATGAGTAATGGTTAGTTATCCACTCTTCAAGTTGTCAGCTATGTAATACATCAAAAATACTTGAAGAATCGAAAAACAAAGTTGTTACAAATTGTAAATAACGTTGACTCGTAGTCATAAATATACTTCTCGTGTGAATACATCCTTAAGTTATGTGATATTCAGCACGATATCTAGTTTCACTCATACTATATTGAACACCTGGAAAGAATTACGTCAAAATTGAGAAAACAATATGAATATATGACTTCACTTCACGCGTAAGATTTAATTGTTTTTAAGTCTGTTTAGAAAGAGTATGTGTCTTTGGTGTTTCCGAATATTCCGGGCAAAGCTGGAAATTCATTAAAATGTGTTAATGATGCTATCCTAGCCGGGATCCTACTTTCTGCAGATTAGTTTACATAGTTTCGCTTTATTTCAGTGTAGCTCGTATGGCCTATCTTATGCCATTCGGGGCGGGTAGTTGGGCATCACAAATCTAACTATCAAAAAACTCTCTTCATTTCAATTGGTATTTTCTTTACTTACTCTTTGTGTTGTTTGAGAACGTAATAATGACCTTATATGGTAAATCATTCTCTCGGAAATATATGTCTATTGTATTATTCTGGCCTCGTCGTAATGAAATGTGTATATGGTAATTTATCCTAGTTTTATTCGATGCGCCCCTCCAGAAGGCCCCCAATCAATTGTAGCTGCAGTCCATGGCGCCTGGGGGGAGTGACAGTGTGTAGTGATTTAAACTTCAAGAAAAAAAGGCCTTCACAATTTATTTTTTTGAGAAAATGAGTAAACGTCAATAGAGGCAATCCACTGATGCCAGCCAATCCTTAATTTCTTCTACTATGGTGCCGTGCCCTCTTTCCACGATATAAATTAACGGTATATCTCCCTCTATCTTGAGTAGGATTGTTTGCTTAATAGAGAAACAAAGGTTAAACGGTTAATGAGAAGGAAAGTTTCGCTAGACTGCTTGGCGCCAGTAGCACACCTGTGACGACTAACCGCTGTATGAATTGTCAATTGTTTTTTTCTTTGATTTAGCGTCCTTAACAGTCAAGCTATACTGCCTTTAGGGGATATTGAAATTTCTTAATAGGTATTTTATGTCCGTGGTTCATGGTGATTCAGAAAGAGGTCGCTCTAACACATAAATAGGTAAAAACCGTTCGAGGCAAAATCACAAGTATACCACAGTGTTTACTTTAACGAGTGCCCAAATCGTTGTATTGAAATATGAATATAAAATAATATCTGATGGATTTTGTAATTCCGACAAATGATTGATATTTTTAATTGATTTTTTACGATAGCTTTCCATCTATTTGCGTATTTTGTTGTTATATATATATATCTTCCATATGCTCCGTAGCATAATTCCACTCCAGTATGTTTCACAGCGTTACTACAGAAATTTTACACAAAAATCGTTCTTATCAATTATAACTCACTTCGTAAATAATTTCATGACATGACATCACTTTACTAAGTAATCAATAAGGTAATGCAGGGCCCATTAGCTCCTATTCTGCCTAAAGCCGGTTGCTCCGGTAATGAATGACATCTGGATTTGATAAACATATGGAAGGAAGGTGTGCGGAAACGACTGTATTCGATATGCTTATTTTGTGCAGTATGTGTGGAAAGCTTCCATCTGGCATTCATCCATGATGCGATCACGCATCAACTGCTGCTCTGTTTCAATTGAACAACTGCCGTTCTTGCCATATGACTCGTGTAACACAGTTTGTTTACGCGCGAATTTTGAAACATGTTTTTGTTGTCGATCGTCAACTGTTCGTTGTTAGGGAGGCAGTCGAAAATATTTGTATAATCCACTACATTCACAGTAATACCGTAATATGATTCATGCGATGTAGAGTCGAACAAAGCCAGTGTTAATGTATGATTTATGCCATTACTGTGCCCACCTAATATGGTATGCTATATTTTGAACGATTATTAATGATGGTACTCGCATACTGAAAAGATTGGAGACCCCCTGCCCTTTGTTTTTACTCAATCAACGTGAAAAACAGCAAAACATATTGAATAGAATAAAACTTGTCCTTCTCTTGAAAGCTTAACAATTGATACAACGTTATTTCAGTCCTCATTCGTATCTTCCATTTTAACACTGGATCAATTCAGATTATATCCATTGTTTCGTTATTGCTACATGAGCTTCAGATCGAAACTTACACATCCTTATTAACAGTGATAATTCCTATATAATAGAATATTAACTTATATCAATTATCATGATTCAGAAATAACAAAATATATGACGGTTCGGGATCCCATGTTTCAAACACTTATTGATCTGAGAGCACTCAGCGCTTAAATGATCCGTTATAGTCTTATTGTTTATTTAGAGATTTCCCCGCTCACATATTGTACTGGTCTTAGGTACATCTGGTCCAGATGTTCAACTGCAACCATTTATTTTCGCTTAAGCATCACATGTTCGCGTGTGCTATGAATAACAGACGATTTCAATCCGTTTCATCGATCAGTTGCTAATCCAGAAACACAAGTGTAGACGCGCCTGTTATACCGCCTGTCGCATGTGGCAAGTGGGAAGCATCTGGTTAAGGATCTGTTTTTACTTATGGAACCGCAAAACATAACGTCAAAATGTACGCAAGAATTTTGTTATTAAAATAGGCTATGCAGTGGTAAAACATATTCAAGGATAATATCAATTTCATCCGTAAAAGATTCAGCCATATATGTGCGCAATAATATGTTTTCTATCCGTTTCCTTGTGGTGAATTGACTACACCTGTACTGCACGCTGTTTTATATATACACTTGGCATGTGGTTTAATGCCTCGGTTATCTACTTCTGTGCTCTGTATAATATTATACTGAGAGGGGCGCTCGGAAGCCCGAAGATGCCTTGCGTTATCATCCTCGATAAATGCGCATTAATATATATTTATTTATTCCATGTACATTCTAGTGGAAAATTAATTTTATTTACACTACGTCGAGACAGATCAAATAGTTTTGAGTCGAAGTTATCGAAAACTTATCTTAAAGATTGGAGTATTGTACTATATAATGTAATGTATATAATACTATGTAATGTGTAACGTATGTCCTTGTGTCGTTATTAAGGTGCCATAAGCATCGATGCTGGCAACGTTCAGCTAAAATAATTCCCATTCGCCGATCACCTGCCCTTCTTCTATGTCATAACATCTTTCCCACGCCAGTTAAAATATTTCTATTGCTGAAACAAATCGAAGGGTCACACGTGGAGAGAGAAAACAATAAATGCTTACAAACGTTAACCGATCAACGATTGATTTTCGAACGAGCGAAGAATTTGAAAAATATTCCCAGCCGACTAACATCTGTTGGTGTCGCGAGAATGGCGCGCTTGGATCACGTGTTACGGGGAATTACCCATCAGCTAACCCTATTTGAACCTGTGACGTATGCTTGTCATACTTGGAATGTTTACGTAAAGATAGCAAATCTATAATGATAGCACCTTAGATCGGCCACTGCGTTGACCTTATTCGTCTAACTCTAACCGTTGTATCGTGTCATCTTAGCTGTTCAATTGTAAATGTGAAATAATATTAAAACATTATTAATGATAGCAAAACAAAATATTTAAAAATAAAGGAATTAATAATGATACGTACAATGAACTAGTGCAATAATAACCATAAGGTTCATCACAGAAGGGTGTTGTAATATATTACATATTGACATTAGTTTAATAATATTTGACTACGTATGTCCTGTATTTATGTGTTTGAAATTGTGATTAATTAATTTATTGTTGTATTTAAAAATTTCCTATGTGAAGTAGCATTGTTCATTATAAAATCCTAGGTTATGAATACAGTTATCAAGGTCCTATGGGGAATTTGTCAATCATGGACTTAAAAGTTCGGCAACCCGTGGACTCTGGAAATATATATATTATTAATTTGATTTAAGGTAAATGGTAGTTGTAATTATATATCTCACCTAACTCTGAAATTCATAACACGTAATACCAATATAATATTTTCTCCATTTCACCCTGCACCACGATGTACAGTTTATTCCCTTTATTTACCTCGATCAAGATATGGTTGATTACGTCATATCACTCAATCACATCTGCGAGAACACGTGTGCGCCATCTAGAGCGATTTATTTTTATTGTATTATTTCACTTGCATAATTAACAAATTTCATGGCACTTACTGAGATCGAGTTATGAGAGTTTTATCTAGCGACTGTATCAAAAAGCGATCATAAGTCGATTTATGGTGGTTTTATTGTCCTGAGAATTTTTATAAGGAATTTTATTGGCGTGGGAAAGGGAGGTGTTCGATGGAGAGGTCAGACAAAGATAGAACTTTGACATGATTACGAATGTCGTTTAGTCATCCGTGAATTGCAAACTAAGATATCGCAGTCATAATTCTCGTAAATAATATTAATTAGTCGTGGGAATGGTCATAAAAATATTTGTTATAAATGTGATTTGATGACTTGTATTCTTTTGTCTTGAATTTTTGTGTGAGTCTTAGTTAATATGAAAAATCAGGTTTACATGGTTTGTGTAGCTCTGCATAGATGAATATATTTTATTTGTTCACATTTCTGTAACGTAATTTTTAGCACCAGCTTTCTAACTCGAACATAAAGAACCAACTAATATAAATATTATTGCTGCTTGTGTCTAGTTCTGCTGTTCTTTCTATGGTGAAAGAATTTTCACCTTAACCTCGAAAAATCACCGCAATGCTAGTACATTCGGGGAATTCCGTAGCACACGTGACCTGTTGACGCAGTCGCGGGCACGGCAGATGGCGAGCGCGTGGGAATCTTGCGTTAGCGTGAGCTCGTGTTGTTTGAAGTTCGAACGATTTAGTTGCACATCCTGTATGTGTTATCGTGTGTTATAATGTGTTTAGCAAATATTTTCGGGGAGACGGTACAGAAGGGTGAAAAAATATTTGTTTCACCCATTCAAAATCAACAGTCAGAGCCCACTTCTCTATTTTTATGAACACGTCCAACAATCTGCTTTCCACAGGGAAGTTTGGCGCCTAAATTCATTTGAGTTATTTTTCTTGAATATAATAATACTGGGTCATGGTTTTGTATTATTTCCACCTATTTCGTTTTGTCCTCCATCCCATTGTCGTACTTTCAGAAGAACCATAGTATGGAATTATTTTATTTAGTCTGAATAAGCGATTGTAGCATTGTAGCAGCAGTCCAGTTCACCTGTTTAAATTAAACCGGAGAAGGTTTGATAAATAAACTGATTGGGTACACGTACTGTATATAGTAATTTAAAAACCTGGTTTGTTACGGATAGGTGACATCTGCTTAGGGATTATAAATCAAAGAAGTACAGTGAAAAAACTAATTAAGCATCATGCATTATTGACATTTTCACCTTCCCAAGAAATTATCACAAGATTGCTTTAATATCTTAATGTTAATTCGACATGATCCGATTGCCCTGTGGTTTTATACTTTTCATCTGAGATAATACCCTAATTATATTTAATATTACATGTTAATCTATTTATGAATGATTCATTATTCATGCAAATCCACCATCATGAGCTTCTACGCGTGCAGCTTTATTATCGTGAAGTAATAAAGTAAACATACAAGAAGCACCTGTTTCTTGTATTGGCTATTGAAATTCAAAGCGATTCTGGTTTTTGGCTATTTTGTCTTATTATCCTTGTAGCACAGGTAGGGGGAGTTGCTTAAAGTATATTATACATATAAGTGGATAATAGTCTCTCACCAGTAGGAGTAGGTGTGGGGAATAATTCAACATCCTATGGAGCAGAACTATAACATACCCGAACTCAGTTAAACCCGCCTTTCAGTATTTTGATACAATACTATACTATAGCATATGCTTTATTAATTTCAAATTATTTAAATTTCACGCCATTTATGATTTCTCGCGTAGTTTTTGAAAAGTAATCTTGTGTAGTTTTTGCTCCATCAGCTACCTTATACATATTTCATAAAATGCGAAGTTTGTGTCTATTGAGGTAATAATATTGTATATTAACGAATGGGTACTAAATCTTTTTCACTTGTAAACACCATGATGTAACCGTTCTTCTGCTTCTGCTTAACGCTCTCATTCGCTCGCTAAGCAGATGGTCAGCGTATGGGAAATGTCTGCTAAACTTCGCTCGGTATGATAGATGTCTTGACATCTCACTACAGCTGAAGGGTCACGAAAATTTCACGCATTTTCATATCTTCGATAATATTTAAAGTTCAACTGGTGACATTTAGATTTACATTCTTATGGAAACCGTTAGCTGTTTTGTATGAAGCCAGTGCGTAATAAATAGGAAATTCGTATGTATCTAATGCGCTAATTCTGGCGTACCACTATCCAAGATGATATAGTTTTAACTAACATTTAGGTTGATTAAGCTGTGTAATCTGGTATTCAATATTCCTTAGAGATATGCTTCCCTGTGTTTCAACGTTGTGTGAAATTACATGTATCATTCACAAGTGATACTTAATGTGAATTTCTGAATGAAATATTGATTGCGCTTATTCTGGAACCAACAAGAATTCACTACTCATATCCCGGTAGGAGATAGCTGGTCGCTAGCACAATGGATTGGCGATTGAAAATTCTATGTAGCATTTGAATCAAGTGTCTTATAATCTGTGAACTCTCTTGGGACAAATTCTTTTGCATCGCCCTCCAACACGTTAGGTGTTAGGATTTGACATACGTGTCACTAACTGATTTGAAATTCCTAGGTTTTACGCCCTTTTGCTGTAACTTAATCCTCATAGCCAACTGGTTTGTGTAATACTACTTCATGTTGTTACTTAATTCTATAGTCCTAAATCCATCACACCTCGCTAGATACATTGATTTATTGCTTATTAATTCTGTATTGAATTCTTCTTAACAAGCTTGCGTTGTTCCCTACGTCGCTTTCCTCCAATAGTACGTTAAAAAATCTTAGAAAAATAAATTCTTTATTCGTAAAATGTTTTTCAAAATGAAATGAAAACAGCGAAAGGCGAGGATAAAGTTTTTAAGTCATTGGAATGAAGTACTAATGTGTCATGGAATGATGATAGTCGATGTTGCCTCTCTCCAGTATAGTGTACCTTATTTCGGACATATTGGATCAGCATTCTCGCCCGTAGGAATTCCTTTATGTATGGAACTGTAAATAGAATAAAATATTGATAAGTTACTTGCTTAAAAAACGTCTGCTTTATGTATCACCTATCTACCGTATATATTAGCAATATTTCCATATATTCAATTAGTAAGATATGGATTGTACTGTTCTTAGTGATCATGTTATTCTAATAAGTAATAATAGTTAAGATTGTGCCACTCTGGGGCGAAATAGTAAACCATAATTATTTTCACATCATAAATATCTATTGATATAAAGATATATATGCTTACCGATTTGGTTTGGAATTCCATGTTTCATGGGCGGCATCCATTCGTAGTCTTGCGGTATCAGCACATCATCAGCATACTTCGCCTCGCCTTGGTCCTATAATTCTCATTTCTTTTTATGACCAACGCATTCATAGGTTTTTAAATATTGTTCATTGCCATCATCTTGTAAAACATTGGATTCTGTTGAAGTACTGACACGCTTTGAAAACCAAGTTCTTGCTCGAGGTCACAAATGTAGTTGATCGCTTGCTCCATAAGATCCAATGTACAAATGGATTTAGAATTGCTTGCGGTCGGAACAATTGATTGCAGTTTGCCAAGTAGTTGTTTAACTTCGGCACTTTCGCTTGCATTTTGTCGATCTTGTTTCACGCATTTTTCACTTTTGACTCCGGTGATGCGTCTTTCGTAAGGTGTTGCTTTGCATTTAAGTTGTCCAGTTTTGCAGATATTTGCTGACTTTCCCATAGCTTTTGTTGTTGTCGTAAGAAGAGATATGTAGATATATATTTTATATAGTTTATACTGTATATATAGCTATATGTTCAAACGACTGTCGATTAGAACGTACTGAAGAAGACCGTTGGTCGCTGATATTTATACCCAACTCAACAGCCATTTTTTCTTTTTTCTCCAACATGCGGTATCTGCCAACGGCTTTCTTCTGTTTTCTATTTCTTTGTTTTTGAATAATTAGCTTTGTTTGAAGATTTTCTCTGCCGACCAGATCCCACGTGTTGATATCTTAATGCGATTAGTGTTTCTCCTTGTGTGAAAATATTCCCACACGCCTGTAGAGATGTTGATTGGCGAAGAAGACCAAATTATATAGAATTAATAATGTAACGATCGGGTGTACTTTGCAATTGTTGCAGTTGGACCCTCTTTGTGGTGAATCCACTCATGAAAAGCATAATCCTAATCCGATATGGAGTGTATACTTAGGATTCGGTAATTTTTTCTAATACAGTATTAGGCTTTACAAAATATTTTTGGACTCGAGATTCGATGTGAATTTTCTTATATATTGATATATAAATTTTATACCGGAGGCCGCCCACAATACCGAACTGAAGTTTCCACTGTATAGATATTATCGTAAAGTACAATAATTCAACTCGACCTTAAACTCGGTTCAACAGGATCGTGTATAGTCAAACCAAATTGTTTAGCTGTGCATCGTTGTATAGTAAAATGACATAGCTTATTTATAACTTAATATCACGAATCATATATATTTATTGCCTTTATAGGTGTTACTTAATGCTGTGAGGGAACTTGTACATAGCTAAGTTTTAAAACTGGTGATTTATAGTCAGTAGCACTAAATCCGTTAGGAATATAGGAAGACAGTCACGTATTGTAATACTTTTGGGCAACCTGCACTTTATTACTTTCGTGTGTGGCAATAATATTGCGCAAACCTCGGGAATCGACCGGTATGCAAACATTGGTGATCGCTATTAAGACTATTTGAAATATCTCAGCCGCGGGCAGATGGCCAACGCATGGGAACTCTGCAACTATCGTGACTTCAATCAGACCGTTAGTTGCCAAGTTATTTCATAAATATCGAGGCCATTTCCGCAATGAAATTTTGTTGAATAAAGTTATGAGAAGTATTTTGTAAATGGGTCGGAAATGATTTGAACGGAAATTGCTTGACATAGGACATATATCTAGAACACGACATATGAAGTGTATATGTGACGTCGATGGAAGTCTTTAGTTAACATTGTCGTTTTAGACTTTAGACTTAACATGGTTAAACGGAAGTAATCTTATAATGACTGATATAATATATATAAGAATATTTCTGGTTACAAAATTTAAAATTCAATTTTTTATATTCGTAAATTGGTATGATTGTAATACTCTATTGTGAATTCCCGATGTGGTTTGTTGGAGGGTCGTAGCTAGGTATACATGCTAATTATAGATATTTATAGAATTTAAGTATTCAAGATCACCGATAAAATAACACTACCTCGTGTTCTAATGACGTACCGTAAAACCTACAAAACCTTGTAGCATTCAAACTTTTTTCTCATCCGTATTCGTAAATGGTTTTATAGATTTAGGATTGGGAAACGACTTGGGCTGAGTGATACAGTTATTTTTTTTGTGGGAGGGTGTTAACATAGATCCTCTGTAATTATACACTATTTTAGGGGCCCTTTTTTGGCAAGGGGCTTTTTTTAGACAAATCATCCCTCCCAGTAAGATAAATGGATGTACAACATTACAGGTGAAACTACCTGTGTGGCAGATGTTCATAATACAATGCAATAAAATAATTTGATTGATATGAGAGTTATAAAGCAATTGCGCAGGTGGGAAACATCAAAGCTCGTTTCTAAGGAATTCATTAATTTGAGGAAATTGTTCCGTTGTCGGTGCCCTTGTTTGATTGTAAGCGCAATTAGGGAAGGGACACTTTTTAAAGTAGAGTCGGTAAGTGCTAACTAGTTAAAGAGGCATTCATATGACTTTTTATCACCTACGGAAACTATCAATATTATTGCAAAGGTGTAAATCCTGCTTCGAGTAGGATTAGTGCTCCTGTTTCGATAAAATGCAACTTCTAAACTAACGACATGAAATTATTGAATCAACCAACGAAAATATTCCATGTAGATTTGAAATTGTAGAATTTTTTATAATCTAATGTTTAAACTTTAAAACTCTTTTAATCCAGTCAAAATATAATAAATTCAAACTTGTTCCCCCATTTGATAGTTCGGCATATTTCTTGGTCAATTTTCTAAGTGATCTTGAGACGTTTACCTGGCTCAGGAATAATGTGCTTCCCAAGTAGGAGTATGTATTGAAACGTATAATATAGAACATGTTCCTACTTCTGTGATAGATATAGGCATAGGAGTGCGTAGGGCAGTTGCCCTCGGATTGCAAGCAAACTTCTGTATGATATACTACCGCTTGTAGTTCATTAGCTGTTTTATCGCATACAATACAGCAATTCAATATGTT
Source organism: Halocynthia aurantium (assembly GCA_013436065.1). Classification (NCBI taxonomy): domain Eukaryota; kingdom Metazoa; phylum Chordata; class Ascidiacea; order Stolidobranchia; family Pyuridae; genus Halocynthia; species Halocynthia aurantium. The sequence goes on from QXVX01006382.1 coordinate 58,664, forward strand.
GGCTTAATTAATATAAAATTTTATTTACCTTTCTTCCAGAACTCCCTTCCAGATGTTATACAATAATTTTATCCAATATATGATAGATGAAATTCATCCATCAGCCCACACCCTAAAAAGTTGTCCAATCTTCCCTGAAATATTTGAGTCTGATAGCAAGATAAGGCTTAATTCCGAATTTCGACCATATTAAGTTAGTTAACGGATTACCTCAGACTTAGCACGAAAAGTACACAGACAGCTCTGGCATAGTCAGACAATGTAACTGCTTCTGGATTATCTCTATATTGGCCCCTTTGTTCCTAACGGACAAACATGTATTGTGGATTTATCCCACGCAAGGAGCGAACAAATCGCCATATAATGACGTATTTATCTTGAGCGAAAAGATTTTCCCAAGCGCCTGCCATCTGCCGTTGCGGGGAGTCACGTGATGCTAAAAATTTCCCTCGCACACTGACTTCAGACGTAAGCAGTACTTACCGATCTAGATAAAAATAGGATTGATACAGTTAAAATTCGTAAATTGCGATTACAATTGTTATTAAAATACCGTAAATTTAAATCTTTGAATTAATTAAAATGCCTTGAATGGATTGTATTGATTGAACAGACTTAAGATTCGACTTGAGTTACTCGGTGACTCGAGTGAAACAAAACATTCTGCTCCGATAAAATCACTAAATTTTCGTTGCTGCAGTTAAGCATGAGTTGAACTATTAATTAGGTTCGAGTTAAGTGATATGTAACTTAGGCTAAATGTGATATTATTATAGCAAGTGTGCAGGTGGTGTTGAACGTGAGTAACATCTCTTGTTGAGATCCGAAACTTCAAATTAACTTTATAACTGAAACCCATCAGCTTTTATTATAATCGGATAGATAAATATCTTTCTCAATAAAAATTACAAAATACAGTGAGTCATCGACGCTTAATATACTGTTATGATAGTCGAGCTCCAACCGCAAGAACGCCAAATCCCTCTCGTCAATTTGTCACAGTGATTTCGGTCGCACTTTCCCACACATACTGCACCTGCTCCTGCAAACAGTGCTTGCTTCTCCCACGAAAGCGACTTTATGTCGTACTCGTGTGTTGTTGTTATCGGTGACATGAGGTCATGCTTATCATTTATAGACTGACGGGTTAGACGCGTTACAATATAAATATATATAAGATATATGATTCAACTTTTCAGTTAACCCATATAAATTCCAACTTGAAACAGTAAATATACCGTGTAGGACTAAGCTGCCACATACGTACAGTCAAGATTAGCCAAACCGTTTGTAAGATATATATATATATATGATGAACTAATTTAATAAATACCATAAGAATCCTACGGAAGAAGTTAACTTGTCAAGTATTGTATAGTTATGAATGTAGTTTTATTGTTGTATCTCTATACAATTAATATTTGATTTTCGTTCGAGTTAAGTGTTTTTAGAGAAAATTTGTAAACTTAGAAAACGGAAAACACCTTGAATAATTATATTCAGTAAATCGTTTATAACAAGTTTAATGTCGTAGTAGCTCAATTTCTGAAACTAATTGATATGCTTGCGGGTGTAGAGATAGCATGTGTGTAAGTTTGATGTTTGGCTTGAACAACAAAGAGGAATATTATGATTTTCTGTCAGTCGTTCGTCGGTTTTCATATTTTGTTCACGTCGTTCAACGGCACAGCTGTGATTTGTGTATAATGATATTTAGCCGTGGCTTGTGGTTGAAAATTGATTTCAAAGTAGTAGTATTCAAAAATTTTCACGGTCATTTTATGGTACTTTGCAGCCGTATTTTTTCGTTGCGTATAAACAGTCGTAGACATTTGTGACACGGTTTAAGGCTACGCACACCGTTAAAAGAAATATTCAGTAGAAAGAGAAAAAGGCGGATCGCATCGCCCGTAAGATTGGTGTCTATAAATGGCGGAGCTAAAGTTTGTTATGAGCACTCTCAAAAGTTTTGACTCGTGCAAACCAAGTAAAATCCTAAAAATTGAAGTTGTCTTCTTCAAATCACTAAATATCCGCTGCTGAGTTCTCGAAAATGACATTGAAAAGATGCGTTCAACCTTCCAGAGGCTCAGATAGTTTGAAAAGGATAAAGAAGGTTAAAAACCAGGATAAAACCGAGGCTCAAATGAAAAACTTGCTTTTGGAGCTACAGAAAGTCGTACCACGGGCTGAAGGTGATAGAAAAAGGGATATTACCGTTTTGGTACAGGATGTACTGAAATATATATGCTATTTGGAAGATGAGGCTGGCACGGAGAACGTATCTTTACTGCGTGAAAATCCAGAGTTGGTTAAAATCATAGCAGATAACAAGTAGCTCCGGCGAATTCGGCTAAGAGAATTTCACTTGTCTAATAAATAATCCTCGCTAAGTGTAGATTAGGCTTATTTGCTTCGCAGTGTAATTGATGAAGGTCTGATTAACTTCTGCTGTAAATGGATAATGCCCGATTAGTAGAGTAGTTGACTTGACTTTGACTTAAAAATCATTACGGGCTTGTGTTGCATGGATACACGCATTCTGTTCCATATAGTATTAGTAAGGGATGAGTAAACCTAATCGCAATTTATTCCTCTGAAATCGTGTATTTCTTCTGACTAAGATATGTTGATATGCAGGCATAAGTGTATATTATCAGAATTGACTTAGTTAGAAATAATTGCTTGAAGCTACCACAGAGCTGTCGATGTTAACTATGTATACAAGATTTGATGAATTGTATTAGCAGATCATATTTCAATAGGTAGATGGCTAGGATGATAATTCTGAAATTTCAAATCATGCGGATTGCAAGAAANCTACACATAGGTACGGTCAATCCACGTTGACCTCTTCCTGACCTTTTATTTCGAATGTTTGTCTTGTCCTTTAACACTATGGCAATGAAATTGGTATGGTTATTGTCCTTAGCCGTCTGCTTTGTATTTCACCATATATGGACGAAGTATCCATATAGCATGTAAACTACATTTCAGTGGTTACTGAACTCTAGCCTAGAGAGTGACTTTTCTAAGTAGTTGGTCTGACCTCTTGGATATCGGATAGCTCAGAAATGCGGCTAGCTCGAACCGATTTTGTAGGCGCCTGCAAAAACCCTGTGGAAATAAATGTTTGGATAGCTCGAAATAGTCCTCTCGACTTCGTTCTAACGAGCTTCTACTGTATGTATGCATTTTGTATTGTACGAAGTTTTTAATACCCTGTTTTTGTCCTCTGTTTGAAAATTCGGATAAATGATATCTCCAGCTTATCTAATAGAGACGAATAATCAACGGATCTTCTCACTCCTCTCACTATATTCGTTTCACACGTTTCGTAACGTCTCCGCGCCGTGAGTGTTATCGGGCTCGGTAAACACACCGGTTTAGAATTAGCGAACGAGAGAGTAAATATGTGGCCGTGGCGCGTGGTTGATTTTGGTCAATTTATACAGGTGTTACGGCGCCAGGGCGTCTGACTCTACTCCGATTAAGTTGACTGTGATTAATAGATCTACGTATTTGTTCAACACGAACGAGAATTCACGTGACGAGCCTTAAGGTCAAATGCGGAGTCGGGTTGTCGGGTTGTCGCTTCCTCACAGGTGTGCGATCTCTCTGCCTATTGTATATACTTGCCACCGTGATAGTATTTTTGTCACCTGTTTCTGGTCATATACAGCGTATTCTGCAGATATCTATATTTATTCATAGGTTTAGGTTGGTGTGTAGCATATGAATACATTTTGTGATATTACTTTTGTTTTCAGAGTGCTTAAAAACCGGTTTAGGACCTTTTGTGAAAACCCCTCCTAGTGTTCTTTCTGGATTTTGTTGGACCGTTTGTATGTTGGATTGTTTGAGGTCACGTAATATCCACTCTACCATTAACCTATCAACCACAAATTTCACCCATCTTGTGTATTTAAAGCAACGCTAATATTCTTTGACATCACTAAACCTATAATATAATTATTTGTATGTAGAAAATGTTTGTTATGTATAAAATTAAAATGATTCTGAATTTAAAGGAAAACATTATTCCATACAGCTAACTTACATAGGCTACCATAAGATACAGTGTGAAGAGGACTTTTCTACTAAATAGCATCTAAGCGGAACCATGTTTACTGATAAATTTTTTCTCAGTGTGCTTGATTAAAATTACGTCGAATTAGGATGCAACACCCCGTGTGATCGAGAGATCTGTGTGTCTTACAAGGAAGAAATTAACATGCGTACCTGTAACATCTAATATTATATATACTTATATGCCCGAACGAATCTGAATATGAATTTAAAGGCACGTAAATGAATACCGGCGAATGAGATAACTTTTCTTAACACGTTGACTGCTGTCTATCGGAATCTGAACGATATATATTTTATATGTGTAAAATTACCGACATGATCCACGTACTTAAATGGATGATAGTAGATTGATCTCTATAGCGGTCAACGTGTTAGTATTTTCCCTTTTTTTCCAAATAGGATCCGGATCTTTGTAATTAACGGCTGAATCTGATTCGATTATTTCGTCCCATTTCGGAAGTAGATCGTAAAAATTAACGAGGTCTCTCCTGTTTACATATCTTATAATATCGCAGCACAGAAGTTTTATTCTTAGAAAACATAATTAAACCCTCCCTGTTATAACACTACATTCCAGGTGTGATGTGTCATTCGCAGGTGCTACAGACTCGAATCATGGTCCCTATTTATTCTGATATTTTCCCGAATTAACTTCCCTAAACACCTGTTGTGCTTACATACCATCATACTGAATATAAAGTACATGGGCCATAAAAAATGAGGTATTTGGAATAAGGCAATAGTATTTCTAAAGTTTATGATACTTTTTGGAGATCCGATCTTCATAAAAGAATGCTATCGAAGTTTGACATAATGCATAACAAAAATTATATTAATTATACATTATATATATTTAGATATTTTAATTTTTCGTGGACATACAATATATATAAATTGATTTTGATAGAATATTTTTTCTCAAAAGTAAAATTGCGCAATAAAATAATACTGCTTAATTTCGCAAACATCTTGACGATGTGCTTGAATGTCTTTTAGATGTTGTTTTTCCCTTATATGCATTGATAGCGGAGTTATTTTTCGAAGTGGACAGTAGTTAATTTGAATCTCGAGCTCCAGTTGTTAAATTACTGTAAACAATTTATGTATACAGGCATTAAAAGGACAAAATTGGGGCATGCAAATGCTATGTTTCAACTCCAATTCGTATCGTTTATAACTTCATACCATTGGTACTGTAGGCATGTTTATTAGTGATATCGGTAGTAGAAACTATGTTTATATTTCCTTTATCAGTCAATATACTAGTAGGTAATGTTACATATATTTATGGTATGGTCCATCGCTAAAAGGCTGTCTTTCACAATTAAATTCAATGCCATTTTTCTTACGAACCTTTCGGTGTAGAGCACACCCGGTTTAGGGGCTCTATGATTAATCGAGATTAGATATTGTTTACATATTTGTCTGACGAGCTTATTCCGCTGTGTTGCGATCCCAGCTTGGAAGAAACATAAACACAAATGGACAACAATGCAACTAATGAAAAACAATAAATAAAATATGTTCCGCCTAAAGAATTGCAATATCATGGATCACTGGAAAACTATAGATCGTCTAATCTCCCTCATGTGTCACTTCTTAGCAATGACCTGACAAATTGTACTGACCCGTAACGGATCACAGTAAACTAATCTGTCTTGGTTTGGTAAACCTGTGTGTGGTTTTTCCCCCACTTCCCCAACTATTATTTGGTTTATATGTACTTTCATCAAGAGCAGTGCATGTCCCTAGAATGTGATCGAAAACACAAAAGATTGTGTAGGGATCGAAGGGTGTCCTATTTAAAAATACGCCACGCCAGTAAAATACGCCACGGCGCGTTCCCGCCGCTGGTGGTAACAGAAAGTAAGATAAAGGGCGGGCTCTATACAAGTGATTATGTAAGCTAATGAAATAATAAAAGAATATATGGACTGGCAAACATTATTGACCCAAAATACTTCATCCAAAACACTGGCGAAAATATTCCAAACAGAATACACATGGTTGCAAATTTAGCTTGTCATTTGTTTCCTAGTACTGCAGTAATAATTTACTTTATTCATTAATTCATCGTTTGATGCTTCAGTTATCAGAGGTGTTGGTTTTT